>CM074492.1:26684468-26717956 GCA_037389245.1 Oryzias sinensis
TATACACACACTTGACCACACTTGCTCTCTGCGATCATCCACAGAGTAGACACTGAAGTCTACAGTATAATGTTGATTATGTCTGCGGACATTGTGCCAACAGAAATAGCCTCCAGGATTTTATCGATTTGATGTCTTTTAAGTCTGTGATTAAGTGAATGAACTCATGTTGTAGTAATTGGTTTACATAGAAGAAATTACAATTGTATCATTTTCATCTGCAGTAGCTGAGTATTTATCTAATGATACTTTATTTTAAAATTGTACTTAATTTGTGTATTGTTTGAAGGACAAAAGAAAAATGTCTTTTTGCTGCCCTTTTCCAACTTTGAGCCCCTGCCCCTCTTAAATCCTGTGCACGTCCCTGATTGAGAGGCTGGTCCTCACACATGCGCGCATCACATTTACAGCGTTGTTGTTTCAGATCCTGCAGTGCTTGACATTAATAAAAATGAATGTTTCAAGCCCTTTTTTTAAACAGAAAAAAAGAAGGCTGAACTCATGACATACTCACAGAGCTGTGAAAAGAGAGACGGGTGTGGAAAGTGCGCTCCTTGATCTTTGAGAGGGAAGTACAACAACCGAACATGACCACATAACGCTGGAAAAAAGCAAACAATCTCTGTATAAGAAGCACAGAGAGCGGGTTGCAACCTCAAACACTTTCTTTATAAATCCTTCAAAATAAAACCAATGTTTTTTCCTTGATGGATACTTAAAACAAAAAACTATTAGAGTTTTCCAGTGAGCCGTCTTTTGACATTTGCAGTTTCTGGCACACTTTTCATCCCAGTCTGGCCAGCACAATCCGTTTCAGGCTTCAAGAGAGGATGAAGTAGATCAACCAAGTGGGATACAAACAAGCTTCCAAAGGACACTGTACTTTATTATGAAAGTTGGACTGGACAATTAAAGAGGAGCCTTTAATCACTCAGATTCAGAGTGGTAGCTAAAAGCAAAATGACAAACACAAACCATTATCTCATGATAAATTAGTCTGCATAAATGAGCAGGAGTCCAATTACCTATTTGTCATGGTTACACACAAAGCAACGGAAGAACATCGCTTGTTGTGTTCTATAAACTTTCTGCGTTCCATTCATTATGGAGCTTCTGCCTCAGTCTTTTTGCAACTGAGATGGATGAAATACGCATCCTTTTCTCCAACTGACCATTTGGGATTAGACCTGAACTTTGCCTTCAGCTGTCAGTTGCTGACTCTTAATCAGTTCTGTAAAAGCAGAATGGCAAAAAGCCAACAATATGGCATGAAAATGATGTATCTGTTTTAATATTTATCCGCACCTAAGTTTGAAAAGATGTGTTTAGCTCTTTTTTGTGCGAGCCAACAGTTTAATTTCAGTACAAATAAAATGTGTTGCTCGCAGAAAGAGGAGAGATTCCTTACGCCTTAGTCACAATTACCCTTGGGCAAATAATTGGGAAATCCGTATGGGGAAATGCATATGTTAAGCACAAGATTTGTAGACCACTCGGTGAGCCTGTGCAGCCAAAATGTTTATGGACATTTATTTCCCAGAACATGCTCAACAAGTCATAGTGAAAGCTCATACAACATGCCAAGTAAGTGTGAAGCAGGTAAAATTCAGGCAGATTGTTGAGCCTGGAGCGGATTCAAGAGATTTGCACCACTTCAGCATTTCATACCAAGCCTTTTCCAACTGTGAGGACGTGCGCTAGGATCAGTAGTGACAGTCCCGTGTGAACACCATATGTTAAAAGCACATTCAAAGACCCACGTTCGGGGCGTTCTTGAATGCACATCCCATCCCTGGTGTGTACCTAGCAACCTTTACCACTCAAAGAGCCATTTGGATCAATTTCCCACAGAAATGAAAGCACAGGGAGCCGCAACACTAGGGCTCGTTTTGCCGATATATCGTAATAGTTCATTTGGCAATACTTGTATTGATTCAAAATGCTGTCAGGATATTTATTTAATTATTAATTATTTATGAGTGTGATGTTTCCTTTGATCTTTTGTCCATTTCCTACAACCTTGAAAATACTTTTCTGTCTGTCAAACACCAGAGTTAAGATGAGTGAGAAGATGAAAACAAATTCACTTTGATGCAGACTCCGGTCTATTTATTTTTCTTCTTTAAATCCAGTAAACCCAAAAAGGATATTAATTTTATGGATGATAACTATTTTTTATAAGGAAGCAGCTAGTTTGTTGCGGTTCTGGAATCATAAGCCCCCCCCCCACCCACCCACCCACCCACCTCTCTACCTGTTCACACCTCTGCAGCTCCGAGTTGTTTTCCCCCACATGCAACCCCCCCCCCCCCCCGCCTGTTCTACACAGATGGCGCAACATACGGTCATCGTAGCAGACAGTTGATAGGAACGTAGGGGCGCCCTAACGCATATTTAATTATTTTTACGCGGAAATGGGAAGTTTTAGTAAAAAGAAAAAACTGTCTTTTTTGGGGGCGTTATCAGGGTCCGCTCTGCAGAGATTGAGCCACAGGACAAAAAAAGATCTTCAAATCAGGGGTGTTACTTTACCCAACACAAAAATGACATGGGCCTAAATTAAAATGGGGTCAACTTAACAAAAATGTAACTGAGAGAATCAATAACAAAAGCTCAAACCAACTGAACCAAACTGACCCACCAACAGGAAGCATTAGGGGGATTTTATACTGGCTGATCAGACCAATGACACAACAGGGAGAGAATCACAAATACAAAACATTAAAAACCTAAATATTAACTAAAGCAGTTAAATACTAGTAATTTAATGCTTTAACCAAGAACTTCAAAATAGTTTAACATTTTTCAAAAAATACAAACAATAGTCCAACATAAGAATAAACTTTGTCTTCCCCCTCCATCTTCTCCAGGTGGAAGTGTTCAGGAAGTTGTCCATGCTCCTCACTTTCCCCGTCATCAGGAAGTTTCCCAGCTCCTGCCTTTGCCCCAGCATCAGGCCTCAGACAGAACTCAAAAGAATAGAATTACTCAAAACAATACAAAATTAACTAAATGTGTGCACAAGCCATTAAGTTAATTTTGTTATGTAACGTGTGAAATAAAATTAAACGGTTTACTCAACAAAGAAATGTAACAAATGAACTTTACTTAACTGTGGGGCGATGGGTTCTGCCCTCACAGGCGTTCATGTGTCCCCTACCAGATCGCCACTGACTGTCTTTCCAGAAAAACTTTCCATCCCATAACAGACTCTGGTTGGCGTTCACAGCTACAGACAAGCCCCCTCCACGCGTTCACGCTGCTCTCTTCCTCCTGCCTGCTCACACATCCTGATGGTGTTAAAGGCACCACGACAATCTGAGAACATGATAGTTACTTTATAAAAACACAGAGAGCCGCAGCACAATGAGGAAACAGCCACATGCGGCTCCGGCGCCGCAGGTTGCCGACCCTTGACCTAGCATAAGATAAAGCTGCTCCTGTCTACGACCCTTCTTTGCCCCGATAACCCAAAAACCTACAGCACCTGTACGGGTCAACCCCGTATGTGCACAAAAAACTAACATCAAGTGAGGTTTGGGGGGAAAGAAACCAGAAGAAGGCAAAACAAAAAAAGACACTAAATGAAGTAAACAGAAATTTAGAATTTAAAAAAAGGGTTTCTTTGAGAAGTTTTAAATTTTAAAATACAAAATACAACATGAAAATGTTTATCTATTTTTTCTGTTCACAAAACATAAAAAACATCTTTTCTCATTGTCACTGGAAGGAACTGATGTCAACATAAATATTCTCCAATGACTAAACCTTTGTGCTCCCATTTCTTAAAATGTTTACATGTGTCTGTCATAACCATCACTATAGAAAAGTTGAATAAATATTTTCAGATCTTCATCTGTACATGTTAACATTTGAATCCACTGTCTTTCAGACATGGACTCTGTAACACAGACATGTTTTTTCCAAGAAGACATTCAGAAACTATAGTAGATCGGTCGTCAATGACATTAAAAACTCTGCTCACCAGCTTTCTGTCAAACACCCCTCTGCAAAGACTTTCATCATACATGCAGGCACCAACAACATGAAACTGCAGCAATCAGAGACTCTGAAAATGGACTTCATCCACCTGATTCACACCATCCAACAGTTAAACATAAACTGCATCATATCTGGACCACTACCTGCACCCCGTTATGGAGACATCATGTTCTCACGCGTCCGTCAGCTTCACATTTGGTTAAAGACATACTGTCATTCCATAAGCATTCCATACGTTGATAACTTCACAACTTTTTACAATAGACCATACCTCTTCAAATCAGACGGTTTACACCCCAACTATAGTGGTTCCCGTCTTCTCACCATGAACATTGATTTCACCCTCCGTTCTTTAAAAACCATTCCCAGCTGACGGTTGAACCAGGACATCCACACCCCTGATACATCATTCTCTGCCATACAGCATCACATACCAGTCCGCATCACCAATAGACATTCAAATCATTTGCATTCATATCCACGTGCCTCGCATGTTAGATGTCTGCGGCCAATTCAAACATCAGTCACAAAACCCATGACATGCACACATCAGATTGTACCCACAACCATGAAGATGGCTCTTTTAACTGTCAGATCCCTTTTAAATAAGTCTTTTATCATTAATGATCTGATTTTAGACCATGATTTAACCTGTTTGTTTTTAACTGAAACCTGGCTTGGCTCTGATGCACCAGCTATTCTCACTGAGGCTTCTCCACCTAATTTTAACTTTTTATTTTCAATCAGGGGAGGAAAGAAAGGTGGAGGTACAGCATCGATTGCTCTTAAAACAATATCATCTGAAAATGTTTTAATTAGTAAATATTGTTCATTTGGTATCATGCTTTTCTTTTGGAGACCCACCTGTTTTAACTGTCACAGTATACAGACCACCAACCCCTCCTTCCCTGTTTTTATCGAGGAATTTTCCTGAATTTTTATCTCTTCATATTAGGTACAATAGGATTTTAATTACTGGTGATTTTTAATTTGTGTTGATAGTATGATGATATCTATGCCTGTATTTTAAATCTTCTAAACAGCATGGATTTTCAGCAGCATGTCACACAACCAACTCACAACAGAGGACACACCCTGGACCTTGTCATTACCTATGGTCTGTCCGCACAAGTGTCCTCTGTTGTTTATTTTAACCATATCAGACCATTATTGTGTGTTTTTAGTGTCACCAGTCAAGTCCAGCAGGAAGCCTCAGTGAGAACTGTGTGACGGTATTTAACTCCTGAAGTGGCTGCAAGTTTTATTGATGTTTTTAAGCTTAAACTCCTGCTCAAAATTTTACCTGCACCCTGTGATTTTGGCTCCATTCAAAAGCGAAAACAATAGAGCCCCTCCTAAAATGCCATGGAAAGCCCAGCGGCATTAAGGGTCGAAGCAGGGTAGGAGAGCAGGAGAAATGCAGGACGGGTAATCATTCATAAAGACATTTTAAATCAACAACTCAAAATCTACAATAACTCAGTTAAGCAGACCCAGAACCTCTTATTTTCAAAAATCATTTCAGAAAATAAAAACAACCCCAAATTTCTTTTAAAAAGAATTGATATTTTAATAAATAAAGACTTCAACAAGTCCTTGTGCCATCATCTAATGCTGCTGTGAGGACTTTGCAATTCCACTTCGTAGGAAAAATCAATGCTATAAGATCAAACATTTCATCTATGCAAAACACTGATCTTAACAGACCTCCAGCATTGTTTTTACCAGAAGAAAGCTACTAGGGAAGTTTTGTCTGGTTGATGCGGAATCTTGGTCAGAGTTTTATCCCAAAGTAAACACTACAACCTGCCTTTTGATCCATTCCCACTTCACTTTTAAAACATTTTATGGATTCTTTTTAGTCAGAGCTTTTAAATATAGTAAACTGCTCTTCAGGCAGAGTGCTTCCCCTCGCCTGTAGGCGGTGGTGAGCCTTCTGAAGAAGAGTCAATTAGATGCAAAAAATCTGGATAACTGTGGACCCGTATCCAACTTACCATTTTTAAGTAAAATAATGAAAAAGTGTCAGCTACTCAACTGCATGAGTTTTTAAATGCCCAAAAAATTTTATAAAAATATCAGTCTGGTTTTAGGAAAAACCACAGTACAGAGACGGCTCTTTTAAAGATCGTTAATGATCTAAGATTAAACTACGACTCACAGAAACTTTCTGTTCTGGTGCTGCTGGATCTTAGTGCCGCTTTTGATACAGTAGATCACTAGATTTTATTAGACAGACTTAGGAGTCTAGTGGGCCTCTCTGGAAATGTTCTTAAGTGGTTTTACTCTTACCTTACAGATCGACACTTTTATGTAAGTATGGATACCTGCTGTTCAAGAATCCACGAAATAAGTTGTGGGGTTCCCCAGGGGTCGATTTTAGGGCCAATACTTTTTAATTTATATATGTTGCCTCTTGAGGATGTCATCAGAACCACGGCGTTGACTTTCACAGCTATGCTGATGATGCAGCTTTACATGCCGTGTCTCCTGATGACCTTGAACCTGTCAACACTCTTTTAAACTGCATTTTAGATATAAAGTTGTGGATGTGAAAAACTTCTTACAGCTCAACCAAGGACAAAACTGAGTATTAATCATTGGTCCACAAGACAAAGAGAGATGATTTTCCACATCTTCATAATTTTAAGCCTTCTCCATGTGTGAGAAACCTGGGTATCAGGAGACACTCTGAGCTAGATTTTATCCCACACATTAAAAATGTCATTAAGACAGGATTTTATCATCTCAAAAACATTGCCAGAGTCCGCCCATTCCTCTCTCTTGCCAGCACAGAAGTGCTAATGCATGCTTTTATTTTTAGTCGTTTAGATTATTGTAATGCCCTGCTCTCTGGTTTACCCAAAAAGTCTATTTCAAATCTACAGCTATTGCAGAACTCTGCGGCACGAGTTCTGACGAGGACCAGGGGGCGGGAACACATTACACCGATTTTAAAGTCGCTGCATTGGCTCCCTGTGCGTTTCAGGATTGATTTTAAAGTTCTTTTAATGGTTTATAAGTGTTTTTATGGTCTTGGGCCTTCTTATTTGAATGATATTCTTTTAAAATATGAGCCCTCGCGGACCCTGAGGTCCTTTGGTGCTGGCCTCTTAGTTGTTCCTAAAGTGAGGACCAAAACTTATGGTGAGGCTTCGGTCTGCCATTACGGTCCTCGCCTGTGGAACAGCCTGCCGGAGAGCCTCAGGGCCGGAGAGACTGTAGAGGTTTTTAAGAAGAGGCTCAAGACCCACCTTTTTAATTTTGCTTTTAGTTGATTTTAACTGCTAATTTATTCTATTAGTTTTAGTATAGGCTATATTCTATACTATATTTCATTTCATTTTATGCATCTTATTCTCAGTTTTTTATTTTTTTATTATTATTATAATTTTTTTTTTTAATAAATCTTATAATTTTAGTATCTTATCATGATTTTAGCCCCAGTGTTTCTTGTGGGAGTCTTTTCTGCCAGGGTTGCCGGCTTGCCCGGTGGCTGTTGTTGCAGTTCTTGCCCTTGCTGGGGTGGCTGGGGTTTAATTTTGCAGCCTCACGGCTGTGAAGTGGACCCTGGTGTGATGCTCCCGTGGCCGGGCTGGCTCCTGAAGAGATTCCCAAATGCCGTTTCCTCACAGCAGAGCCAAGCCTTGTTTGTTTGTTTGTTTGTTTGTTTGTTTGTTTGTTTGTTTGTTTGTTTGCTTGCTTGCTTGCTTGCTTGCTTGCTTGCTTGCTTTTTTATTTATTTATTCATTTATTTATTTATTTATATATTTACTTTAACTTGCATTGGTAGTCAACATTCATTGTTGTGGGTCATGTGCTTTAATGGAGGGGAGTGGGAAGGGTGTAGGGTGGGTTGGGTTTTTACTGTAATGTTGTGTGTTTTTTGTTTTTAATGTTAAAGCGCTTCGAGCTGCACGAAATGCATGATAAGCGCTATTTTATAAATAAAGTTTGATTTGAAGTTTGATTTGGATGCTTGAATTGTGTTCAGCCAAGACAGGGCAGAGTGGCGTGGCAGCTGCCTGCTGTTTTTTTTCCTCCAGTGAAATAATGATGGAGAGTTTCACTACTATAATGAAGAGAAATGTGTTTTTGGATCTTGATAGCAGGACTTTTAAACATCGCCAAAGGGATTTTGTTCCCAGTCATCTGGGGTAGGGGGGTTGTTTTGACACTACAGTTCTTGCTGTGGGACTCTTGTTATCATATCAGCATGTTGATGAGCAGCTTCTGTCTGAAGGCAGTGGGTCGGTGTGCTCAGCTTTCACTGCTATATTGCCTGTGTGTGATTTAGTGATGGCAGCAGCAAAAACAAGATATGGAGTTTGAATAGCGACTCGTCGCATTTCGGGCAGACACTCTGCAGAATTACAGGTTACTCCACTAGGGCGGGTCAGTCAATAAACTCACCTGCTCAGCGTCCAATTTAAGTCAGGTGTACAATTGTTCATTCTCTTTTACCGTCAGCGCTAATTCTTTGCCCCTCCCTCCTCCCCGGCTTCCACCTGTGGGCTCCGTGACGGGGGTTTTTGTTACCCGAAAGTGTAAGGAAAAAGAATTATCTCAAGGAATTGAACGGAGCCTTATGCCAAAAAGAATTTCTGAATCAAGTTGTGAATGCCAACCTAAAGTTGTTGTGAAAACCTAAAGATGTTGTGAAATAAATATTCTTCTGCAGGAGTTGTCTGACTGAAATTAAAAAAGATTATTTTTTCCTAACCACAAAGGAGGCTCTAAGGGCAGGGATGGCCAGTTTAGTTTAGTCTGTTCAGGTAGTTCAGTTTAGAATTCATTCATTCATTCATTTTCTTAACCGTTTATTCCCTTTCGGGGTCACGGGGTTGCTGGAGCCTATCCCGGCCACTTGGGCATAGGCAAGTGATGCCCTGGACTGGTCGCCAGTCTGTCGCAGGGTAGAATATCCTCAATCACACATCCATTCACTCTCACACACCTATGGACAATTTAGAGTTGCCAATCAACCTATGTAGCATGTTTTTGGATGGTGGGAGGAAGCCGGAGATCCCGGAGAGAACCCACATATTTACGGGGAGAACATGAAAACTCCACACAGAAAGGTCCCCCATTGATGTTGTTTTTCACGTGCCCCAGCCAGGACTTGAACTTGGGACCTTCTTGCTGTGAGGCAATAGCGCTAAACACTGCGCCACCGTGCTGTGGTTTACAATTTTCTTATTGAATTCTATGTATTCATAATCATCATGATTTTATGTCTACTTTACAATTACCGGTACAAAGCCAATTGAGACGACTGTTGTGATTTTGGGCTAAAAATAATCAAATTGAATTGAACTGAATTCTAAAAAGGTTAGAATCAGGAGGACGGATGGCTGAACCTCCTGTCACACGGACCAGGCTGAATGGACAGACTACCGGTGGGTTGTCCGGGTCCATGGAGGGTAACACAGAGGAGCAGCGGCATCTTAAGGCAATGTCACCCAACCACTAGGTACATTTTGCACATTTTTGATATTTTCCACGTAAGACATTTCAGTTACTTGTGATAGATGCATTCACAAGTGTTTCCTACTTGTGTGTTTCTAACTGATTTTTGGGACACATATAAAAAATCAATAAACGAAGTAGCTCAAACAGAACATGGCAATTAACTTGCTAACTTAAAAAATATTGGTTGCAATGTTGACTGTATTTTATATTTATACAGAATAAAATAGACTAGAATCTATTCTTTCTAAGCTGTTCTATTTCGTAAAAGTTGGGACTGAATTTGCTAACCTACAAACCATTGGTTGCTTTTTAATTTTCAAAATGAAGCTGCATTTTTTGACTCAAAATTAAAATGAAAAAGCAATTCACCAAAATGCTTTTTCATTTCCTTCCTCAACACAGCTTATTCTGTCACTTAATTAAAATTAAAATTAAAATGGTATTTGACATTTCATTTTCAAGACGTTCCATGGTAAATGTGTAGCATAATTCATTTAGAAATGTCTAATTTGACAATTAAAATGGATTAATAGAAATGCTTTTTAATTTTCAAAATGAAGCTGCATTTTTTGACTCAAAATTAAAGAAGAGCACAGCTTGTGCAGGAGGAGTCAGAAGGTAGACGGACAGCTGCTGTTGAGAAAAGGGCGAAAATGTTACTAATGAAGTCCCATAATCTACATGATCTCACTGTAAGTTGCGCATACACTGCAAAAACCACCATTCAATTCTGAAAAAGTACTTGTTTTAGTAGAAATTGACTAGTAATAAGTCAAATTATCTGCCAGTGCAGCTAGTAAATTTACTTAACAAGATGTCTTGATTTAAGTAAAAATATTCGCCATAGTACTGGTTAAATCTTGAAATTAGGCAAAAAACACTTATTTTAAGCAATAATTTAAGACAAAAAACTAAAACTAGGATATATAGGAGCTTGATTAAAAATGTATTGCCCACTAAAATTGAAAAATAAATCAGAAACAAGCAGTTGCAAAAGATATTTTTCTGCTTGAAATACTAAAAAAGAATGAAACAAATTCACTTTTTCAATTCTTTTATTCAACTTACAAACTGAGATTTTACAAATGTACCCAAATTTCTAGAATACAACAGTTTCTTTTAACAACATAATTAGGAATACTCATCTAAAGAACAGACATAAACATTAAACTGCAAAAAGCAGTTCATCTTCCAACAAATTCTTTATTTTAATGCTCTTTCGTGAATAGGATCCTGAAGGATCTGTCTGAATGACAGAAGGGTGCCACGCATTTTGTGTAGTCAGATGTGGTGTGTAATATGCTATTTAGAAAACCAGACCCTGGTGAAGCTTTTTCTTTTTCAAACGAATCAATCAAACCAATAGCAACGATTCATTTGCCGCCATCGAACACCAAGACTGGACTTGACAGGCCTCTCTTCTGGATGAAGACGTTGATCTTCTATTGACTATGCCAGAAAAAAACGTTTTTCCCTTTTAGTATTCCAATGTAGTAATTTCATGTATTCAAGTTAGGCAAAAAATAAAAATTTACTCTCCTGAACATGCAGTAAAGCTTCATCAGAACATCCCAGTTTTTTGATGGAGGTGCCACCGAGGAAAGAGAATGGGAAGGGCCTTTCACTCAGAGTATAGTTGGCTTCACTGAAACACCTTTTTAATTTTCAAAATGAAGCTGCATTTTTTGACTCAAAATTAAAAAGAAAAAGCAATACTTCAAAATGCTTTATCATTTTATACTTCAACACAGCTTTTTCTGTCACTTAATTAAAATTATAAAGAAAATGGTATTTGACATTTCATTTTCAAAAAGGTCCCTGGTAAATGTGTAGCATAATTCATTTAGAAATGTCTAATTTGACAATTAAAATGGATTAACAGAAATGCTTTTTCATTTTCAAAATGTAGCTGCATCAAATGACTCAAAATTAAAAAGAAAAAGCAATATTTCAAAATGCTTTTTCATTTTATACCTAAAACCGCTTATTCTGTGTCATAATTAAAACTAAAATGCAAAGAGGGGATTGCATTTGCATTTTAACATCCACCCCGCGCAACTTGTCGCAATATTCAATTCGAAAATGCAATAGCAGAGGGGAGGCGGGGCGATGACGTCACTGCTTTCTCCGTGTGTCCGGCTGCTGACTGACGCACACACACGCACCAAGAGCAGACTGTGTTAGCGGCAGACACGAGGGTTTTGTGATGGTTGTGAACTTCTGATGAGTTTCCACAGCTTCTCAGGACTAAGTAGCTGCATGTCCGCCTTCTGCGGTCCTCCTCCGGACGCACCGCGGACAAGCTTTTGTTCTGCGGACCGCCAGCTGCCTTCTCATAGCGGAACGCGAAGCTCCCGACGATCGCTGAAGGCGGAAATGCTGCTGCGATCTGAGAAACCATCATATGAATTTGTGTTTCCAGTGGTGTCCAGAACAAAATAAAGACTGATGTAATTCCCACATATTTACACATTTATTTGCAGCTTCGTGGTGAATTTGCTGTTTGATTTATTAAGATCCAGGAATCCAGGTTTGAGCAGGCCAGGTCCAGCTGTTTTTGAACAGGACACGGTTTTACGTAATCTTAATGTGAAAAATGCAGCAGAATGTTCCTTTAGCTCCCTCGCGAATCAGAAGCTGTGAAGCCAACGTAAGCCAACTTCAGCGTCGTCTGACCGCACGGATTTAAAAACATATGATCGAGCAGAGCAGGCCCTAAAATATTACCATAACTGTAATAAAAGCACATTATGAAGATAGTCTCCTGCAGCTTCGCGCTGAGTGAGTGTTGGTCCAACCAGCAACGTTTAGCACCGAGAAATCTGCTGTCTGTTGATGGAGCTCCAGCTGTCATCGAACAGCAAATTCACCACGAAGCTGCAAATAAATGTGTAAATATGTGGGAATTACATCAGTCTTTATTTTGTTCTGGACACCACTGGAAACACAAATTCATATGATGGTTTCTCAGATCGCAGCAGCATTTCCGCCTTCAGCGATCGTCGGGAGCTTCGCGTTCCGCTATGAGAAGGCAGCTGGCGGTCCGCAGAACAAAAGCTTGTCCGCGGTGCGTCCGGAGGAGGACCGCAGAAGGCGGACATGCAGCTACTTAGTCCTGAGAAGCTGTGGAAACTCATCAGAAGTTCACAACCATCACAAAACCCTCGTGTCTGCCGCTAACACAGTCTGCTCTTGGTGCGTGTGTGTGCGTCAGTCAGCAGCCGGACACACGGAGAAAGCAGTGACGTCATCGCCCCGCCTCCCCTCTGCTATTGCATTTTCGAATTGAATATTGCGACAAGTTGCGCGGGGTGGATGTTAAAATGCAAATGCAATCCCCTCTTTGCATTTTAGTTTTAATTATGACACAGAATAAGCGGTTTTAGGTATAAAATGAAAAAGCATTTTGAAATATTGCTTTTTCTTTTTAATTTTGAGTCATTTGATGCAGCTACATTTTGAAAATGAAAAAGCATTTCTGTTAATCCATTTTAATTGTCAAATTAGACATTTCTAAATGAATTATGCTACACATTTACCAGGGACCTTTTTGAAAATGAAATGTCAAATACCATTTTCTTTATAATTTTAATTAAGTGACAGAAAAAGCTGTGTTGAAGTATAAAATGATAAAGCATTTTGAAGTATTGCTTTTTCTTTTTAATTTTGAGTCAAAAAATGCAGCTTCATTTTGAAAATTAAAAAGCATTTCTATTAATCCATTTTAATTGTCAAATTAGACATTTCTAAATGAATTATGCTACACATTTACCATGGAACGTCTTGAAAATGAAATGTCAAATACCATTTTAATTTTAATTTTAATTAAGTGACAGAATAAGCTGTGTTGAGGAAGGAAATGAAAAAGCATTTTGGTGAATTGCTTTTTCATTTTAATTTTGAGTCAAAAAATGCAGCTTCATTTTGAAAATTAAAAAGCATTTCTATTAATCCATTTTAATTGTCAAATTAGACATTTCTAAATGAATTATGCTACACATTTACCATGGAACGTCTTGAAAATGAAATGTCAAATACCATTTTAATTTTAATTTTAATTAAGTGACAGAATAAGCTGTGTTGAGGAAGGAAATGAAAAAGCATTTTGGTGAATTGCTTTTTCATTTTAATTTTGAGTCAAAAAATGCAGCTTCATTTTGAAAATTAAAAAGCATTTCTGGTTTTGACTTTGCTTTTTATTTATGCTACATAATCGCTTCCATAGCTGCCAGATGAGCCTGCAGCCGTTTGTTTGTCTGCAGTGTGCGTTTCGCACGCTGATCAGTGAGTTTGGGCCATTTTCTAGCGCGAAGGGTCGTAAAATGAGAACACCTGACTGAAGTGTTCCAAAACTGTCTGTGGATTTCCCCATATTTTGGCCCCTGACAACCCATATCCACCTGTAAGGGCAATCGTGACTGAAGCGTAACATAGCATTTAGCAAACATCTGTTATAATAAATTGTTGGTAATTGATTATGCCAGTTCATTTTAACAGATGAGCAGTTTAATTTGCTTCCACACAAGCTCAGTATTTTAATGGCAGTCAGAAAAAGCGTTTTTGCACTAACTCTGACTTCTGGCAGAAACACATTTGAAACTCATTTATATTTCATCCCACCATTAACATTTATGGTGAAAGTAAAACTGAATGATCCCTAAAAGCCTTAATCAAATAACATTGATTTTTCACTGGATGAATGAGAAACATGGACCCAAATCTCACATATTAACTGGCGTTCAGTAGCAAAATCTTTAGGTCAAATTATTGAAAAGGTCTGAAAAGGAAAAACAAAGCATTGTTCATTATTTTACAACACAACGGTAGATTAAAAACAGACATCTAGAAGTACTACCTATTTAATTACTGGTAATTTAATATGATTTTTTTCTTTGCTGTGTATTTTGCAAAGTTACATCAGGCAGGTGTTAAAATGTATGTTTAGTTAACCTTTATTTTACCTGGAGGATCAGTTAAAAAAAAATTATCATTTACATTAGCTCCATTTCCATTGACTATGAAATTGCACAAATTGGATTTGCGGTAATAAATTTGCCTAATTTGAAAAAAACTTGTATTTATCAAAAAAAAGTTTTTTGCACTTGAAGGGGGTGGTTTTTGAGGCGTATTGAAATTGTCATATTTCGCAAAACTGCAATGTTCTTTATGCTGACGACTACCAGGTCTGACCACATGATTAAAACAATAACTGACTGCATTCCTGACTGATGGAATGTAATCTCAATTTCTGCTTTATTTTGCATTTGTTTTATATTGTGTATTTTATATTGAAACTGGTATGTGTTATTTCCTGTTTTGCTTCTTGTCCAGGTGTGATTGGTTCATGAATATGGGTGTGTCTAAATAAATGCGGCGATCACTCCCAGCTGTGTGTGTGGCTGAGAGTGAAGTCAGATAAAAAGGAATCGTTTGGTGTGTGACTTAGTTGATTCTGGAGAAATGTATCCAGGTGACGTTTAACACGGTGGTCCAGGTACCACACAGCACCGTAGTGCAGTTACTAACCTGCTAACGCTGACATTAGAGTGTGAATATCTGCAAACATTCTTGGTTTTAATGAAAGGAAGACTGAGAGAATTAAGTTTTCCCCTGATGGTCTTGACCTCCTCTCTCTTACCCCATTTGAGCAAATCTCGAAGTGACTCTTGGTTATGCCTTGAAACTGGACTTCCAAATAAATGCTGTGGCCAAGTCACCCTTTTTACAGCTACTGCGTTGACTAGGATCAAGTCTTTCCTATCAAAGCCAAACCTTGAAAGTGTTAGACATGCTTTTGTTCAGGAGACACCAACGTCTCCTTTAAGAGATGATTATGATTGCTAGAGCTGTGGCGGAAATTTGAATTTATCTGCTATAAAACAAAGTGTTTGCTCACATTTGTCACCATGTTTCTGAATTATCTTGTTTGCGTCTATTAGCATTATGATGATTTAATGAAAACAATCTAATTGCGAAATTGTGTTTTTTGACCTTTCTAGAATTTCAATAAAGTTTTAGGCATATTTGCCTAAAACAGCTAATGATGACCTGGCAAGAAGGTCAAAGAAAGTAATACCAAGAAAACAAACATAGACAAGAATTATACATGTCCGGGCTAAATATATACAATGTATTACTTCTGTCTGCTTGCTTAACTCCACCCCTTTCTGGTGTAACAGTCAAATCAAAACACTGCAAAGATACTTACTATTTTAATAATTTTAAATTCAATTCCATTTATGAAGATTTGGAAAACCAAACACTTGAAAAAACATATTGGTGTTTATTTTCTTTTGTTCAGTCACATTACCATAAATGAAATACTATCTGAAAGTGTGGGGAACCATAAACTCAGCCTCAATAAATCTGATCCTAATGCTGCAGTAAAGAGCCAGAATCCACCAATCCATCAATCTCTATGACTTTAAAGTGTTTCCCCAACCCTTGTCGTCAGGGCACTGCATTATCTCAATCTCTCTGCTCAAACACATCTGCCTCTAATGACTGCCATTATCAGGCCTCTGCAGAGCTTGATGATGCCCTGAATCAAGTATATTTAGGCAGGGCAACACGGTTCCCATTCTTTAACACTCTTCCCCAACAACCAGGATTAGAAAGCACTGCCCTAAGCACGAAAACAGGAGAAACCTAAAAAATTAGAGTTGTCCCGATCTTTTGTAACACATTTCAAAAATGAACAAACATAATAAAGAGATCCAGGTTTTTTCCTATTTTTATTTTATTAACCTTCTTTCATCACAGAGCACATACATGAAGTAGCTTCAACGATCGAGTAAGAATAGAGCAACTATCAGCTGGTAAAAATAGTTAACTATTGCTTATATAAAAACTGGTGATAATCAGTCATGTGGAGAAAGCTTGTCGACTGAGGTGTTAGTATCTTCAGAACTATTAAACATTTTTGATCAGATGTGATTCAAATCTCCTTTAAAAATAAATGTCGATTTTCTTTTAAAGCTGTTGTTGTAGCATAAATATGGTGTTGAGTATTCATGACTACCTTATGACAATGGAAAAATGTATTTCGTTTCGGTTGTTTTTTTTTTGAGAATTCGGGATTCTTGTTTCCCCTCTTCATACCTGGCATCAATAGGCATGGACATCAAATTTTTGGTTTTATTACCACGGTAGGTAATTCTGATAACTGGGGTTCTGTCAAAGACAATTAAAAAAGGATCAGGCCTTCAGGGGTTAAATTGCCTTCTCCTGCAGCAGCGTCTCAACGCGTCTGTCTGTCGGCAGCACAGAAGGAGCCATTTCTAATTTTTTTTAAAACAATCTTTTTCTGTTAACATGCCTTTGTAGGTTATTGTTTGCGTTAAGACAGCTTGACACTTGCTGTCATTTTAAAACGTTTTTAAAAGTTATTGATCCCTCCTTATAAACAAAAAAACTGATTCACTTCCCAGCTTGGCAAGCAGGGGGCAAAAAACAACTAGAGCACGTAATTATTGATAGAAGATTCATAACTCCCCAGGAACTTCAAGACAAACATGGAATAAATAACTTCTTGGAATATCAGCAACTTAAATCAAGTATTACTAAAAGGTTTAAATATAAAGACAATGATTTAAAGCTACCAGATGTAGTTACCACTCTGATTAATTTTTCAATGAATAGAACTCTCTCCAAAATATACAAACTTTTATGTAATTCAGATAATAATATTTCACTTCCGACAACAAAATGGGATGCGGATTTGAGCATCAGCACAGATGAAAGCTTCTGGTCAGAACTATGTCTAAACACCTTTAAACTGACAAAAAGTCCAAATTTGTTGCTAGTCCATCTCAAAACTCTTCACAGAATTTACTACACTGGACAGAGGATGTTCAAGATGGGTCTCAGTAACTCAGACATTTGCGAGCACTGTGATAGTAATCTACCCGACAGCTACATGCACGCACTGTGGTTCTGCACACCTGTCCAGGCTCTCTGGCAGCAGGTATGTGCCGATTTATCAGTCTGGCTTAAGGTTTCAATCACGGCCTCACCGTCACTTTGTGTGCTTGGTGACATGAGTGCCATCGATGTAGAAGGAGGATTAGGCTCTATCATTTTCATAAGGTCCCGTACCAATAGGGGGAGCCCACTATTGGTACGGGACCTTGGGGGGTTGACGGGTCGGGGTCTCCGCTGAGGCAATCGGCGGTTGCCCCTCTCTCTTTTTCCCTCCTTTCCTTTTCCGTCCGGTCCAACACCAAAGATTTTCAAACATGATTGAAATTAATAAAGTTTGGCCTCAACTACAAAAGGGGTTTATTCAGACATACCTTTGGTTTGTCTGAAGATTAATAACCCCTCTTGTTAAAGTAAAATATGTCCAACACAAGAGGCCCTCAGCTCTCATCTGTCTAACTATGTTTTACCTGCTTTGTTTGGCTTTTGTGTTGCTTAACCAGCTCTCCCTAAAACCCATTTCAAAGTTTCTCATCTGTCTCTCAAGCTAGTTCATGCTGTACCTGTTGTATCTATAATGGCACAAATAATAAGGTACTTATGAATGTAATAGTTATCTCTGACAGTTCCTTTTCATGTCAATTCTAAGTTCTTTTAAATTGTGCTGGGTTCTGTTTTTCACATGTTAATTATTTCTATATTACTTGCTGAGGCTTCTATTTACCAAAACAACAGACTCTTTAGTTGTTCCAGACCTCTGACCAGTTTGTTGCTTATACCTCCGGTTCTGTTTGCAGCCGTCAACATCTACTATAATTATGGCAACTCTTTGAAAAGAAGTTTTGTTTTGTAGTTTATGACTTTCTTTGAGGATCTGTGGAAAACATTACTCAGTGTGACATTTGTGTCTGTTGCCACAAATGTCACACTGAAAATCTGGAATGATGACGTACCAAGTGAGGGTAGATGGTGCATCAGAAGGCCTTCTTGCCGCCCTGTGACCTTAAACTAAACAAGTTGAGAAAGAGATTAACTGAATCTAGAACAACGTGCACACACTAAAGAAGAGAACCACCTCTGCTCAGTTTTTGCCAGGCTACAAAGTTGTTCAACCTAAACTCTAAAGATTTGAACAAAGACAAAAGCTTTAAAGATTTATTATGAGTTGATTTTGAAGGTGGCGACCTGCACTTGCACAGTCTCTCCTCAGCTGAACAGAAAAAAGGAGGGTCTTTTTTATCTTTGTCTAAACTCCTGATCTTCTGTTTCTTTTTATGGCCATAAGAGGAGGCGGAGACAGTGATGAATTCATGTTTGTGTTTATAATACAATCCTCACCAAAGTGTTTTCCCAGTGGGAAACTCAGCATCATCAATAACTGAAGAGCAAAGCCAAAAGAATCAGGAGAGGACCAAGGATGTGCAAAGATGTGCAATTTGAATGTTAAAATAAGAAAAAAAAATGTTAATTTTAATTCTGGGTTTCAATTGGGTTTCAATTGTACAACTTGTTAAGTGTGACCCACCTGTTCTCTGTCAAAGACTAAGTCTTCGAATGTGGGGGCTGACAGCTAACATCAGTAGATCAGTGGGGTCCTCGGTTTCTGCCTCTATCAGACCGACGCTTGCTGTGTGTGAGCATGTGGAGCAGAGACTGGTCAATCGCATGATTTTAAAATTCAAAGGCTAAATTTATATGCAAATACAACCCTGACTCCTCTACTGGCCTTCTGTGTATACAGATTTACAGAAGTATTGTGCTACATGTCCTACCTGCCAGAAAACATGTCCAACCCAAAAATCAGACAGTCTCCCTCCAACCACTTCCTGTAATATCCACTCGATTTCGAAGGATTGCCATGGATATAGTTGGCCCACATATTAAAAGTAGTAGTGGCCATATAATATATCCTTGTTGTATGTAACTATGCAACCAGATTTCCTGAAGCCTTCCCACTGTGCACTATCACTGCTCCCACTGTTGTTCGAGCCTTGGTTCAACTGTTTTCCAGAGTAGGAACCCCAGATGAAATCTTGACCAACCAGGGGACTCTTTTCATTGTTACTCCATCAAGCCTCATCTAAAAAAACACAGGAAAGAAGTGAGTGTTAGCTGACAAAGGTTAGTAGCTTACATTTTGGACAGTTGCTGTGGGTTCTATGGAGGAGATGTCAGGAGAGAGTGTGGTGAGCACGACAGTGCCAGCAGCTACAACACTGACAGCTTTCTTTAAAGGATCTAACCCCAGCTCAAAGTATCCAGAGTACCTTTGATGACATTGTCTAAAGAAGAACAGAGACGTAATGCAACTTCAAATAAGCCAACTGTAAAGCTGCTGTCTAATAGAAGCAACAACAAATATTCATACAGCAGCAATTCGGATGACAACATGCTAAAGAATATCGAGCTGTTTGACAAGCTGTCTCTGCGGTTCAATGACCGAGTACTTTTCATCAAAGAGGTGATTGGAGATGAGATCGGTTGCTGGTCGTTTTACAGCCAAGGTCGGAAGATCGCTGAAGTGCTCACAAATAGTGAAGGTTGGATCCTAAAGGCCCGTACACACCGAGACGAATATTCGCCAGGCGTTATTCGCCAGCGTTTTTCGCCACGTTTTTTGTGTTCACACCCAGGCGATTTTCGCTGACGATGAGTCGAGCGAACATGCAATTTCATTCCCTGACGATAGATGGCGCTTAATGTAAACAGAAATACTCCTGTACACAAGGTGGCGCTGCGCAACGTTACGCTTCTTAAAGTCGCTTTTCACTCAGCAGAAGAGATCAAGTATTTACGCGATTGTCAGAATCAAACAAAGAAAACATGAATATTTCAAGCACCAGTTGCTCCAATTGGTGGTTGGTTCGGGGATATTTTATAATGTCCGTCATTATTTCTTCGTGGCAGTGTAGACGCTACTCGGCGTCTATCGTCTTCGCTGGTATGTGTGTTCAGCAAGACAGTTTTGTGTTTGAGCGCCCCCAAGTTGTGTTTTACTGTAACTTCAGAAAATCCAGACACGTGTGCAAAAGCGCCATTCTCATTGGTCGAATAGATTTCGACGCGACGCGTCGAAAAAAAAAAAACGAACCCGAGGCGTTTTTTTTTTTTGACGCTTTGACGCGTGGCGTTTTTTCGCGTCGGTGTGCACACTCTCATTGGTGCCCTTTGTTTAGTCACTAGGCGTTAAACGTCGGCGAAAATCGCCGGCGAAATTCGTCCCGGTGTGTACGGGCCTTAATTGATCGCTGTGGGAAACACTTTGGAACAATCCTTAAATATTTACGAGATGGGGCTGTCCCACTGCCAGACTGACGTCGAGAAACAGAGGAACTGCTTGCTGAGGCCAAGCACTACCTTGTTCAAGGACTTTCTGATGAATGCACAGCTGCCTTGCAGAACAAAGAAACGTATGAACCTCTATGTAAAGTGCTAGTCCAGGGGAAGCCAGGATATGAGTATCCAATGTTGTTCCTTAGCTGTAAGCTTCAACCACGAGAAACACGATATTCAACTATAGAAAAACAACGTTTTGCAATTTAAGTTGGCATTAGAGAGTTTGCGTTATCTGCTAGGTAGAGAATTTGACCTAGAAACAGATCATAGGGCCCTCACCTGCATAAACTCAATGAAAGATCATAACAGTTGTCTTACACGTTGATACCTGTCACTTCAACCCTACTGTTTTGTTGTACGACGTAGATCAGCCCCCACCAATGTAGTTGCAGATTTTCTCTCCAGGTCGCCGAACATCGATGTGATGGAGCGGCTCTGTCTCTCTGTCTGAGCGAGCACCGTGAGCACACACACACACCTACAGGTTGGTGTGCGCGTCCACGTCATAAACAAACTTTTCTGTTGTGAAACCATCATTTCTAACAAATCAGCCTTCATTTAACACAGTTTAGACCTCGGGTCCACACTTGGTCATTAGTAGTTTTTGGCATACACGCACATACAAATGTTTACTCATGCTAGCTCAGCAGCAGTCTTAGCCACACCCCCCACACCCCATTGGCAGCCAAACCGAGGGATTTGTTTTTTCTGTTTATATAATGTTGTCAGTCCTTGAAACAGCTGTTCCTAATTTAACTTGTTTTTGTTTCTTGAATTTTCACTTTATAGTTTAGGGGAATCATTGTGGTTGAAATAAATGTGAAATTAAATGGACACAGGTGAAACAAATTGTTAAATGAATTATGAAATGTTTCTGAGAATAACAATTGTTTCTTCTGAGTAGAATGCCTAATTAGGTGGGAGGGGCAAAGAGGTGTATAAGGAGGTACTTCACTCTCACAATGGCAGAGGGAGTGCAAGTTTGATTGGAGAGAGAGAAATGAGCAGAAGGAGTGCCAGTTTCAAGCCAATGCACAAGGAAGGGGAAGTGATCTGAAGTCCGACAAATATTTATGTTGTTTTTACCCTCATCTCTGCTTTATTTATTTAAATTTTTTGTATGTCCCAATGACTCTACTAAAAAGGGGAAAAACCCCTATGAAATCTCTCCTGGCTTGCCTACAAGTTTTTGTTTTCATGTTTTCCTGGACTTCCTAAGAGAACCCCGTGACACTGTCCAATTCTCCAATTCCAAAATGGAGTTCCCTAGAAACTTCGTCGAAGTCTGCAAAAAACCAGTGTGCATCAATGCTCTCTAGATTGGCGAAATGCATTGCGTTTGAAAAATTTTTGCAATGGAAATATATTTAAATATATATTTTTTATGTTTCTTTTTTCATCTTCAGAACACAATGGATTCCTAAATGGTTGTACACAATGTTTCCTTGTTTATTGCAAAGCTTGTGTGCCATAGATAACCTGTGACTGGTGAGTAGGATTACAGATGTTTTTTCATGCTGTCAAACTCTTGTCTACACATGTTATCCACTTTTCTCAGACAGACATAAATAATTACACACTTGTTTCTCTTCTTAAGACTCTCAAAGTTTAAACCGTCATAGAAAAATTAGTCTAGTATTTTAGAATAAAAACAAAGATCTGATCTTGATAGAAGATCAATGTAACTCTGGCAAGCTGAACCCATTCTGTACAGGAGACACAGCTAGCGGGTGACTGATTGACAAGGTCAACAGCCAATCAGAACGCACAACACAGTGTGCTGTTTGAAAAAAATAAATCAAATAAAGGCATGCCAAGTCATCCTGGAAAAAAATCTGTGAGACAGCGAGACAGAGAAAGATGAATCGCGCTAAGACAAGGGAACACTATAACTACCATTTTCTCACAGAAATTGCTGTGGAAATCTGTTTTTGGTAAAGAAGAGCTGCAAAGAATTTGCGGCAGGAAAGACCAGGACTAGGAAGACTGGCAGATGGTACATTCAGGCCATCTGATGGAGGGGCAGCATTCCAGGTGCAACGAAATAAATAAGAAAAACCATTTGAGTGTTGCAGTTTTTCAAAAAGCCGGAACCACAGCAACTATGGATTTTTGGTCTGTGCTTTTTGAGCCTTAGTCACAACTGCCCTTACAGGTGTATTTGGGCTGTCTGTGGGTGAAAAATGGACAAACCTGTACTTGGCATGCTGCTGACCCGCAGAAAATATCAAAGTCCTAGACCGGTCAGTGAGCCCGTACAATGAAAATGTTCATGCATATTTTTTTATGGGCATCCTACAAGCGACAGGTTGCAGCAAACACTTATACAACATATAAGTATAAGTAGGTCAGATGCAGGCATGCCATTTTCCTTTTTTTCAGCCTTAACACATCCTGCATATTGTGTGCATTCCTCGTGTGCAACAAGACTGTTAGAATTTTAGAAATTTGACAGTATAGTCATCTTACAAAAACAGGTCAAATATGTAAAAGAATGAAAATAAACCATGCATTGTTTTTTTTATGAATTCCTTTCTTATTTATCGCAATAGAAAAAAAAATTCAATGTTGTCCTTACTTTGAAAATAGTTCTTTTAGGTAACATATCTAATGTAAACATGTTTAGCGTTTGTACGCTCATTTTCTTCATTCTTTGAAGCTTGAAGAGCTTCTACTGTACTACTCACTCACACACGTCATACACCAGTGACAGCAGAACTGCCATGCTAGGCGTTAACCAGATAACCAGGAGCAATATGGGATTTGGTGTCAGTGCACAAGCTGATGGTGGCCTAAAACTGGGGTGGTAGTTGTTGGATCTTTTACCCAGGCCAAAAACCTTAAATGTGCACTCAGATAAATTGGACTTAGATAAATTTCAATTTAGGCCAGTCCAGTATTTAAAAATACATTTCTGATGTCAAAGTCTTTGTCAGAGACTTTGAGAAAGATTGTGCAGGATGAACACAGAGGGTTGAGCATCAGTCATGTGAAGACATTCCACTGGAGAGCAGAACTGTTTCTGTGGAACGTCAACTTCTGAAACCATCTTAATAACATCAAGGAGGTGGCTTGGTGTCAAGAAATTTGACATTCGCTTGCTGCTTGTTCCAAGTTTTCTGACCGAAATGGAAGCAGAGAGACTGGTCTGGAAATGTCCCCGAGGGAGGGGTTAAATGGAGTGCCTCTTCAGCATTGCTATGTGCTTCTTTAACTATAGTTGAGAGGATGCCAGCTGGGGAAAATGTGTTAATGATTTGTGTTATTGCTGGGTTTGTGTGTGCTATTGGTTGTAAAAGGGAGGAGGTAATAGGAGTCAAACAGGCTTATGTGAGAGCAGGAGGACGAGAATGTCAGGATGCTTGAATGTTTCTCAGTGCCTCCTTCTGGTGGAGAAGACTGGGGGACGATGTGCTCTTCTCTTTGGTTGTCCTGCTGTAAAAATTCTCTACATTTCCATTGCAGTTCTATAAAGAACTGTTGTGCTATGTTTAGGCCAACACATCCGTCTTATCCATAAGGAAAAAGTGCATCATCTTGCCCTGGAGGCTAGCAGATCCACAGCGGGGGCACTTTCTCTCATGGCCCTGCCTTCCCGTACACGCACAAACACACGGTCAGCGCTCAACAGCAGCCCCCATTTATAAATGCCAGATCTCAAGTGAAATTAATTTAAAGTGCTCAGCCATCATTGCAGGACACACACATGAACACTCACACCCAGACTCCCCTCTGTGACTGTCTCCAATTACTGAGCAGGTGCACCTGCGCAGGTCTTTAGGAAAAGGTCATTCGCCGTGTCATATGTGTTAGCGGGAGTCTCTGCGCCTGTGTGTGTTTGTGTCCCTGAACTGCTCTCAATTTCATCACCAATCTTCTGTGTTTTCTTTTAATCCAGCTCAAAGTCAAGCAAACACTAAAGATAGTTACACAGCTCTGAGAGGGCCGCTATAATGCGTTAACGCTCAGTCACATCGCATTTATCAATTCCTACCAACGGGTTTGCGTTTCCATGCTTAGAAGAGTTTAGCTTTCCACAAATGATACTTCCACTGCATTTAGACAGAGTTACATCAATCTTTGATTCCAAAATTATGTTCACAAATGTAAACATGTCAGTAAAAACGTTGGAGAAAACATTCAAAATATGTCTCGTTTTAAACCCTAACATATGACTAACAACTCGCTGAGCAGGTAGTGGCTCAGGCAGTTGAGCAGGTCAGCCAATGATCGAAGGGTCAATCATATGGTTTGACCCCCCCCCTCAGCCAACCGTTGTTGTGTCCTTGGCCACACCCTTCACCCTCCTTGCCTCCAGTGTGGCTCCACTGGTGTGATTGAAATCCTAGCAATGGAACACATTGGAAGCGTTTTGAGCGCCTGGAAAAGCACAGATAAATCCAATCTATTATTATTATTATTAATTAGAAAATTATACAAATTAGGCTACCCCACCAGGGTGCACAAGATTAAAAGGGTCAGTGTAGGTGAACAACTTATTTTCAAACCTGCTTCGTAAATGAGGTGCACTGAACTATAAAGTGCATTTGTCAGATTAGAAGCATTGATGACATTAGTGAAATATAAGTAAATTTCACGTACCCCTTTTATGTGGCCCTTATAGTGGTTTAATAGATAGGATAGAGTTCAATTAGTGGCCCAATGGGTTTATTTTAGTTAACTGTAAATGATGCACACAACCCAAAAGATGAACTATGCAGTGAAGGCAAAAGTCAAGTAAAAAGCCAACCTACATTAAAAATTGTTACGTGTGGTTTATGGTTTACTCTGATTAGGAAAATTTTAACATTTGCTTTCTTAACTATCGAGATGCTTTTGTAATGTTTTCTTTAATTCTGGGTGTGTTAGGTCTTTATTTTTTCGATGAAAAGGTAAACACCATTCTCTTCAAATTTTGCTTTGTGTCACATGATTTCAGGGGCCAATCGGATGTTAAAGCCAAAGCGAATCTTCACAACAGAAAAAGAGGCTGGCAGACTAAAAGGGCCAATTTGTCACAAACAGCAGAAGGTAGCAACACTTATTAAACATTTCTAGAAATAACATGTTGAGTCTTTCAAATGGATAAATAAAGACGAACTTTGTATGAACTTTCATAAATGCCTCAGAAACGAAATGGGCTCTCACTGATTGGATGTACTACCGTCATTTAACTTCATCGTGACATTTAATTCCAGTTTAAATCTAATCAAGCTTTATTTATGAAAAACGTTCGTCAAACAGCTCAAAGTGTCATACAATTAAAAATTCAACGAATAGACTGAAATAAAAATGAAAGCCAAAAACATCACTCCCCAGCTAACTTAAGGATTGGCGCTGCTTTGATGCAAAGAGCTAAATACTTTATACCTTATACTATATAGGTATACTTATACCTTTCTGCCACAGACGGTGAGGTTAAATGCTGCTCTTTGCTCACGAAAAGCACATGAAAAAAACTGAGATTAGATACAGAAAACTATTGAGCAGTATTCTATACTGGGTGACCCTAAAATAAAAAAAATAAAATTGGATGAAACTTTCTTTCTGACAGCCTTCCTTTGTGCTCAGGGTTCCCACAATGGTCTGATGCGAGACATTTCCTTGTACTTTTTATGCTGGTATGCCTGCAGTCTATTTTTAGCTTTGCTGTGCTCTGTGCTGGACGCTCTGCAGCTAAAGGTGCACACAGGTCAGCAACAATATCTTCTACAGTCCATCGGAGACTTTCTGAGGTAGAGGTAGAGCATGCACAGACCAGCAGAACTGAAGCACAGACAAATCTCAGATAGGATGCACATCTCATCCTGGATTTCAGCTCCAGCTGTCTGACATCCTCCACACCATGTCACCTCATCAAATCAAATCTATATTCAATATTTATAAAGTAACACAAAGTGCTTCACATAAAAACATTGTTACGACTTAAAAACACAAACCTTCACATACAAAAAATTTGTGTAAAACACATTGCCCACCACATACAGCACACAACACAAGGAAGTATAAGATAATAATGAATTATGATAGAAATATAATAAATCTTTTAAAATTATAAAAACATGATTTATAACTACGATGCATGCAAAATGTTTTTTTTTTAATAAACCATCAATGTTTATTACAGGAAACAGGAAAGTCCCCTTGACGGCATTCTGAACTCAGACCAAACACAAGTTCAGGATTCAGCCCGGAACAAATTAAGTGGACTGGGTCAGGATCAAACAATTTTCCTAGTCTGCAGACACCCTTAGAGCGAACCGAAGCTCGGTCCGATTGGAAACGAACCGAGACCCAGTCATTCAGGGTGCAATCAGACTGAATTCATATTTTGTTCCTGATTATCGGTGGAAACGAACTGTGGTTCACTTTAACTCTTGTGCTTTCCAATGACCCCCCCCGTACATTGACGTGTTCTCCCTACCATGACAAAGGTGGATAAAGGTGGAAAGATTTCATGTAATCCATGGACACCAGTGAAGATCACAAATCATTGAAGAAAAAAGTTTCAGAGCACTGTCTAGTGGGTCTAGATGACCCAACTCCCAATGTCAAAGTGCCTAGGATAGCACAAGGGTTAAGCGAACCAAATGTGTCCTGCAACTGTCAAATGTTGCAGTTCCCCAAATGACCACTGGATGGTGGCTTCAAAACTTACTCTTATTTTAAAAAGTCCAGCTCAGTGGCCGTTAGGGAGAGTGTCCAGAGACTGAAAGGTTGTGAGTCCCAATCCAGGTTGAGTCAAACCAAAGACGCTATAATGGGACCCAAAGCCTCTCTGCTTGAAACATGTGGGGCTAAACCACCACATTTTTCCAGAGTGTACCTGTGTCTGCAGCTCACTGCAAGTGGGTCAATAGCAGACAACAAATTTAACGCACCTAGGCGAGGGACAGTTAATGGCACTTCCACTTAACACTCAAAATATGCTCAGTCTGGTTCAAAAACCTTTTGATGGTTGTTGGTTTATTGTTTATTCATGACAACTGTGGGATGGATGGGGGTACTTAGTTTAGTAAATAGCTCACATTTAAGTGGACCAACAAAACGTCTCAATTTACTTTGTTCTACCCAATCCCCTATTTTTGGAACAATGTTGAGGTGGGAGGAGTCAACCCCAGCCATGACGCACGCCAGGCTTCCTTTTTTTCATTCAGTCCTGTGGGTCTCGTCAGATATAATCAGTCTGCTGTGTCTATGGTTGTCTTGTTTTTTTCTTCAGAGAAGCCCATGCCATTAAAAGAACATACCGGACTGTATTTCAGCTTTAGTGTCCCCAGTTTCCCCCGTTTTCCAGCTTAGTTTGTTCCGTCTGAAACAGAAAAACACATTTCCTATGACAACGGAGTGTTTGTTCCTCCAACATGTTTGTTTAGAGAACAGGGAGCTCCTCTGTGTATCAGTAAGGGTTCAGTAACTTAGTACACCTTCATTTCTTTTCCAGTGGTGGGCTGCAGATTGTTTTTTACTTAAATCCAAACAGAGTATTTCTGTTTCTGTTCCATCTATACCGACATTAAAGGACATTTCCCTTTAAGTACAAATAAAATTGTCAAAAAGTTTTCTTCCTTAAGGTGGATTCTCCTAATTTGTTAGTCACTTTAGATTAAAGTTCCTACTAACTAAAGAACTAACTAAAGAAGGACAAAAAACATAAAAGTTTCAACTACATATGAATTATTCAGCGCATTTACTTCAGAGACATTGCAAAAACTCTGATTTTAGTGTTCTAATTTAAATCAAGAAGGTGCATAAATGAGAAAATTATGAATAATTTCATTTCCTTGCAGGCTTACTGCATTTATTTAATTTCTTATCATAACATAATGATTTTTCCACCTCATTGAGAGAACATTAGCCGTGTATTGATCCAAAGGTGGGATTACTGGCCGAGCTTCATGTGCTGGTTTACAGCGCAGCTTTGAAGGGATTACATCGCCTGAGCAGAGTGGATCGCACAGACAAACGTTTCAGGCTTGAGTCGGTAAGTTGCACGAGGAAATGAAAAAATTACAGTGAGCATGTCATCATAACTGCATTTCTGTTATTTCCCAGAGGCCCTCATTTGCTGTGTTGACTCCCAAAATTACACAAATAAACATGTTGATCATGCTGTCATCGCTCTCTCCAGCCTCCCTCTTCCATCTAGAACTGTTTCCATGATGCTGACATCCAAGATCATTTACTGCTTTGCAGCCATTTATGCTTTTAGCAAGACAAAGGGAATCCCTCCTCAAAATGACAACTGAATTAGGTGATGTCTACAAAAAATTGAAAAAGTCTACGTACAGGCTGACATTGTTTCTTTAAAAAAATAAATCTTTTTGTTTTTGCACAACAAGGCAAAGAGCTTGAATTCTTTTGGGGAAAACTAATCTCAAATCCATTTAGTTCAAAACAATTTTATTAATCCCTAAAGGGGAATTCCATTAAATGGATAAAAAAAAATTAACATAAGAACACTCTAAAACAAAGCCATCTACCATTCATTGCAACTTGTTTTATATGTTAAAAAAAACTAAAATTCTAGTCTGATTTATTTGATACATATGTATGTTTGAGAGCCTGCAATTCAGGGGCTGATAGTGAATTTGAAGTCAGTGCATGATGCTAACTAACTAAGATAGACTCCTGGACTTTATCACACTGGAGAAGTCATCCAGGGAATACATCATTCACACATCAATATAAACAAAGTGTTAATTGTTTTCCTTTAGGTGACATTTCAGGAGAAGATTATGTTTTAGGAAGAGTATTCATTACAACTTCAGAGAGAGTCCTGCTTTTAAACGAGCTTTTTCCAAACAGATCATTGAAAGAAGTGATCTCACTTGAGTGAGCGAGAATTGGTGCTGATGTGATTCAAAAGGTTGAAATCTGAGGTTCTGGAAGGCTGTGATGGTTCAAATCTATGTCAATAAAATACAATTATTTGGTCCTTTAAATCTTTTACATTAGTGTTTATATGATGATTTTAATGGAAAAAAAACTGTGTATGAATTAAAGAGTTTACCAAAGTAAAATAGCCAGTTTTTAGACATAATAGCTATCAGCAAAAGATTTAGATTTCCCTTTTCACACTTGAAACCTTGCACACTCTGAACTTGGTCAAAAAGAAAGAAATTCCTTTTACGAAGAATCCTTTTAACCCTGTACAACCATTCGTATAATTTATGATACATGCATTTCTGAGGCGGCCCCTATGTCATTAATATGATCCAAACTGTCCTTCAAAACCCAATGAATATTCCTTTGTCTCCATGTGTTCTGCCCTGTAGTTCATCATCATCCCACTAGGGGCAGTGTCTCCAGTTCATTTCAAAATGGCTGCTTCCTAGAAATCTCAAAAACACTTTTTACTTATTTTTCAAACTTTATGTTGAGAATAAATCATCAATTGTTATTACATTTTTTAATTGACTACTTGTTTTTTTGAAAAGATGCAATATGTTTTGATAATGAATTTTAATAACACCATGTTAACCATTGTGCTATCCTAGCACTTTAACATTGGGAGTTGGGTCATCTAGACCCACTAGACAGTGCGCTGAACCTTTTTTCCTCAATGATTTGTGATCTTCACTGGTGTCCATGGATAACAGGAAATCTTTCCACCTTTATCCACCTTTGTCATGGTAGGGAGAACACGTCAAAGTAAGGGTGGGGTCATCTAAGATAGCATAAGGGATAAAAATGGGAGGATCAATATTTTTACATCTTAACCCTTGTACTATCTTAGATGACAATGACATTGTGACAAATCCATATCTTACCATCCTCAGAACAGCTACTCGTAACCAACTGAACTTAAAAATGGACGGAAATATCTCTGCATAAGCGTAGTGTCTGCTCTCACATATACAGAACAGTACATATTCAAATAGGGCAAATCTGGACTAGAGTCTGAAGTTTGGGAAGTCACTGAGAAAAAATTATATGTTGTAGAGCAAGCCCCCACCTCCCATTCCTAGATTTTACATAAACCAGAAAGTACAAACTGTAGTTACACCAAAGGCCACCTGAGGCTGTCAGTGAAAAGTCATTTCCCATTCACTCCCAGGCTAATGTCTATTTAACACCAAAAATAGATGTATTTACTATTGTAACTCTAAGTGACCTAAAAGATAATGATTTTAAAGAGGTATATCAAACTGATTTTAATCTGGATACTGTCAGAGTTGAATTTAAGGTTCATATCAGGAAGAATCTCAATAATTTCCTCTCCTGGGTCCATCATTTTAGACCTCATGGCCACCCTGCATCCTGAGCTTCCTGTCACAGCTCTGCAGTCTCTGTGCACAGCTCCTCAGAAGAAGGAAGGAACACACAGCAGGAAAGCGTCGTCTTTATGTACTTTTGTTGTTTTGTTGTTAGGTTGTAACTCAGTAAAAGTGTGTCAAATGTTTTCAGAGAAAAAGCTTTTTTTTTCTGAGTGTATCAGCTTGGACCCTCAGAGGAAGCTCGGTCCTGTCATGTTCCATTCTGGGCAAAAAGACGGGAAATCATAATTATCAGATATGATCATTGATAATGACTTGCTCAAAATCTTCCCATGATTCAATGCTGCCATCTACTGGAGGTTGGTTATACAACCTCAACATCATTTTCTTTTAAAAGATCATGTTTAAAACCCTTGTGCTATCCTAGGCACTTTAACATTGGGAGTTGGGTCATCTAGACCCACTAGACAGTGCTCTAAACCTTTTTTCTTCAATGATTTGTGATCTTCAATGGTTTCCATGGATTACATTAAATCTTTCCACCTTTATCCACCTTTGTCATGGTAGGAATAACTCGTCAATGGTCATCTTGACCCCATAGGATAGCACAAGGGTTAAGACTTGATTATGATTGTCATATAAATAGAGAAGTTGTTCACAAAGGGTTTCTACATGTTCGGACAAACCCCAAAAATACTTATAATTTGGTGTCTAATTTCAATCAAATGTAAAATTGCAGCAGTTTGGAAATTACCTGCTGCAAAAAAAAGAAAAAGAAAAACACAGGCTGCCACATGAATAAACCACTGTCACCTCTTCAAAAGAAGATGTGTTCAGCTTAGATACGAGCTGCAGATGACCCGTTCAAAGTGGATCACAGGGTCACTTAGTTCCTAGAAAAACCATAAAGTAAAGGTGTTGATCTGCAAAATACAAGTATAGAAAAAAAAATTTTATTTGTTGGAACATCTTGTTTTCAGTTTTCTGTAGAGGCTGACGAGTCCAGTGCAGGCTGTGGCAAGGCTCAAACTGATCCCTACCTGTGAGTTAAATCACAGCAGAAGCATTTGTCATGAGGGCTGCAGAATGATTGCAATCTAACAGCCAAATAAATGATAGTACATGAATAAAGAACATACTGCATATAGAAGAACCGCCTGAGTAACCGTTTGAAGTTCCTTCTGCTGGTTTTCATCCTGCTTCCACCGGGCCAGAGCGCTTTCATAATCCAAGTTGATGACCCCGACAGGTAAAACCCGGATGCCCCAGTAGATCCTCTTCACTCTGCGGAAGTTGGTATCCTGCACGTCACAGCGATACGTTCCTGAAAATGACCCACTTAGTTAGTTCTCCATCTCGGCTTTGAGTATCTGTTTGTTGCTACAGCGTAAAGGACAAACACCTTTACACACCTGTGGGGCAAAAATATCCACATACAAAGATGTCTATCATATTTTCAGATAAAAGCCTTTTTGAATTACTTCTTTTACATTTTTTCATTAACTTGTCCTGTCCAACAGCTGAGCGAACGGATGAGAGTCGAAAGTGTCTTGGGTTGGACATATTTTACTTTTACAACATGGGTTATGAATTTTGTGACACACAAGGTATATATTTGAATAAACCCCTTTTGTAATTTAGTCTAAACCTTATTTATATTCATCATATTTGTAACCGTTTTTGTTGGACAGGACGGAAAAGCAAAGGAGGAAAGAGGACAGAGGGATGTTGGGGGGGGTTATTATTATATAAAGGGGGGGGGGTAAAATCATAAAACAAGAAGCTGGAAGTTTTGCATTCAGACTTTTTCTAATCCGTTTTGTTTATTTTCTGATACTAAAAGGAGGTTTTATTTTGAAAAACTAACAGATTCTGTTCACCACATCTGTCTGTTTTGACGCATCACGTGACTTCCAGCAGCTGCTCTGACCGCTAAGTTCGTAGCTCAACGCTAAAGAGCGAATGAAAACCAAACAATAAAATGTATTTGGAAAGTTTCTTTGGGGAGAAAAGAGTCAGTGACGAAAACAAAGAAGAGCCTTTGACTTCAAAGAAAAAATAAGCTGATGTTTACAGACTAAAGCAGGAATCTTCCTCCAAATACAGATGTATTGAAGCTTTTGTTTTCACATACCAGAAGCTGCTCTGCCTAAAATGCAGTGACTGACTTTGTTTCACACACGCAGTTAATGAAGTTGCAGAAACGGTGGATTCACGTTTATTTTTATGTTTAGAAAATACCAGTTATACAACGGTTGTGTCATTTTGGGTTGCTTTAGTTATCCATCACATCTTAATTGTCAGACGAAGTTAGCATCCGATTTTTAGCATCTGCTTCAAATGAAAAGGGAAAATCTTCATCACAAAGTTTGAAATCAAATAAAGTTGCTGATTTGTGTAAACTTGTAAAAGGGACATGTATGAATTTTCAAACAGCAAGGGTGGAGTTAAGAAGACATTGAGCACAGAAAATGTTCCTCAGTTTTAAATTAAATAAATAATACACAATGAATCAGGATTTATGTAAACACAAAATAC
>CM074492.1:26757139-26864645 GCA_037389245.1 Oryzias sinensis
AACACAAATGCCACAGACACCCGGTATCTGCACGAGTGTGCACGACCCAGAGGGCGACTTTTGTTTTACTCTTGACAGGTGACCCCGCCTCACCTGTCGAGTGTTGATTAATCAATTACTATTATACCCCATTCATGGAGGCGTGTTCTGTTTCCTGTGTGCTTGGACTTTTATCTCCGACCAGCTGTCATATGTACTCAAATCCCCCTTGTAGGTACTCTGATTTACTCATTCTGATGTAGACATTGAGTGGGAGTCAAAACGTTGATCTCATCAGAAAAAGGTTTTATCTATCAACAGCAGACAATGTGCCCCTTGTTCAGAGTGTAAACTTGTGATTTTAAATCCAGGTTTTAGATCCAGAGGTAACCCTGATAATTCTGTACCAGTTTAACAAGAAAAACCAACAGAAACCTTTAAAGTAGTATATTATTGGGTTTCTCTTTTTTTTGTATATGGTTAAAGATCTCCTCCTCATTCACAGCCATATGCTGTTACTTCACTGTGCAGCCGGCGCTCACAGAAACACAAAGTGTGTGCATTTGTGCGTGCATGTGTGTTTGTATGCAGGAATGAGGTTACTAGGCTAAGAGATTGTGTTATGGTGATGTAGAAGGTGAGTGAGTCCGCTATAATAGATGTAGGCCGGAACAGTTATATAAGGACTTCCCTGTGACCAGGACACAAACACACACACATACGTTATAAATACACAAAAATATGGCATGTAGCCAAGAAACAGAGGAAGAAGTGTGTATCTGTGTGTTTAGTGCGCTGATATGCGGAAGCTTGGTCTAAAGCACGCAGGCTTCACCAAAAACACTCTTTTATGGATTAAACACACACATACACGTGCAAGCGCACACACACACGCTGCCTTGTGCAAAAACGTTGGACTTCAGCACAGTAAGATGCACATGTGGAAATGCATTCATGTGGCATATCAGCTGAATGCACGTGTAATCTCACGTGTAGAAGCTGACCCCAAACTACACAGTGACTCGAGAAAAAAACAGGATTTCACATTAAACAGATAAAAAGAAGAGACAAAACATGTTTTTACTTAACATCAGGCTACTCAGAGATGTGCTAGATTGTTGAAACTTAACCACTCTCACCTAAAACTATACAGCAATTATCACACATGTTAAAAACCTTTTTTTTTCACTGTTTACATTCTTCAGCTAGTCTTATTTCTTATATTTTTTTCATTCATTCAGTGATCCATTTTCTTCCGTTTTGTCCCTTTCGGGGTCACGGGGCTGCTGGAGCCTATCCCGGCCACTGGTGGGCAAAGCAAGGGGACACCCTGGACAGGTCGCCAGTCTGTCGCAGGGCCACATTTCACACATCCATTCAGTCTCGCACTCACACCTATGGTCAATTTAGAGTTGCTAATTGACCTATGAAGCATGTTTTTGGATATGGGGAGGAAGTCTGAGACCCCGGAGAAACCCCATGCGTACACGGGGAGAACATGCAAACTCCAGAAAGTTCCCCAATTGATGTTCTGTTTCAAGTCCCCCAGCCAGGACTTGAACCAGGGGCCTTCTTGCTGTGAGGCAAGAGCACTAAGGCAAGGCAAGGCAAGGCAAGTTTATTTGTATAGCACAATTCGTACACAAAGTAATTCAAGGTGCTTCACAAAACAGAAAAATGCATTAAAATCACAATAATCATAGAAATAATCAACATAAAATTTACTTTAAAAGAAAAGAAAGAAGAAAAAAAAAAAAAAAAGATTTAAAAAGAAAGGAAGGAAAGAAAAGTGCAGATAGGACCTTTCAGTCATATACACGGCTAAACAGAAATATTTTAAGTCTAGATTTGATCATGAACACAGAAGAGGCCTGTCTTACACCTTCAGGGAGGCTGTTCCAGATTTTAGCTGCAGAATATTGAAACGCTGATTCCCCTTGTTTAGTTCTGACTCTGGGAATCAACAGGAGGCCGGCCCCTGAGGTCCTCAGAGTACGAGATGGTTCATATGGCACTAACATGTCAGAGATGTACTTTGGTGCGTGGCCATGGAGAGACTTGTACACAAGCAGAGCTGCTTTGAAGTCTATTCTTTGAGGTACAGGGAGCCAGTGCAGAGACCTGAGCACAGGACTAATGTGATCATACTTCCTGGTTCTGGTCAGGACTCGAGCAGCAGCATTCTGGATGTACTGAAGCTGTTTTACAGCTCGTTTGTAGAGGCCGGTGAGCAGGCCGTTACAGTAGTCTAACCTACTGGAGACAAATGCATGAATAAGTATCTCCAGGTCTCGCTTTGAGATTATGTTTTTGATTTTGGCAATGTTTTTCAGGTGGTAAAATGCCGCTGATGTTACTGACTTGATATGGCTGTTAAAGTTCAGGTCAGAGTCCATGATTACCCCTAGATTTCTGACTTGATTTGAGGATTTAAGAGACAGAGAATGAAGGTAGCTGCTGACACTTTCTCTTTGTTTCTGTGGGCCAAAAACAATAACTTCTGTCTTGTCTGAGTTTAGCTGGAGAAAGTTGTTCTGCATCCACGCGCTGATCTGTTGGAGGCAGTGGCTGAGTGAATCCACCGGCCCATATTCACCTGTTGTCAGTGACACATAGATCTGAGTATCATCTGCATAGTTGTGATAAGGAATGTTATTACTGCGTATTAACTGCCCTAGTGGCAGCATGTAGAGGTTGAACAGAAGGGGTCCCAGGATCGATCCCTGGGGCACACCACAATTCAAGCCCATGTAGTCTGAGACACAACTCCCAATTTCAACAAACAACACTAACCACTGTGCAACAGTGCAGTATTTTTAGTTTTTGCAAAAATAGAAATTATATACCCCAATTTATTTATTTTTCTCTTTTAAATCCTGCCTTAAAAGCTCATCATAACTTTAGGTTTTTCAGTTGCAGGCAGATGAAACTTTCCAAAGTGATTTTATTACAAGTAACTTTTTATTTAGAAAAAATATCACAGTCATGGTTTCTCTTGAAGTGCTGAATAACTTTGAAAACCTGCTCCAGTGTGGCCACAAACCATCTGTCCTGTCAGCACACAGCCAACAGACAGCACCTGTGCACGATGGCAAGATCTACTTCCTGGCCTTAAAATGCAAATGTTTCAGCCAAGGAGATTAGGAGGGTGGTTATTTCAGAAAACAAGGTTGGTCATCTCAGTTGAATCTGAAACACAAAAAAACTGTAAATAATGCCCGATTTGATGTCAGGTTTTGGGTTATTTTTAGCTAGAAAACATCTGAACATATTGGAATATCAATAAATATATTCAATGACTTTTAGGGATAGGTAAATTTGTTGAAGATCTGTGGCTGAATAAGGAGCAAAACAGGCAGAGTATAAAAGTGTATCAGGAACTTGACCTTCAGCGTCTTGTGCTCTGCATGTCTGCAGGCGGATTGGGAGCAAATGCAGCTTTGTCTGCGAGAGAGGCCACTCTGGTTAAATGATCGGGGCTTAGACAGGGGGGAACAGAAGTTAGCTGCAGGCTGCGGACTGTGCTCAGCACCTAAACTGTCTGCCTGAATGCCCATGATTAGGACAACATGTCAGACACTGCAGTCTAGACAGATGTTAAGCAGATTTTTCCTGCTGCAGGGGAATAATACATGTTAATTACCTAAATAAGTGGCCTCTAAACCCAGGGACGAATGATTTATTGCTCTTTTAAAGAGTTTAGTCTTCCTCTCCTATCTATCTTTCTTCTGAACCTGCTTTAAGGTTCACAAGGTTGCTGAAGCCAGGCCAGCTACTGTTGGGCAAAGGTGGGTACAGGCCGGCAGTCAGTTGCAAGGCCTCACACTCACACATTTAAGTGAAGAAATTCAGTGAAACACAAGTTTACGTGTTTTTTGTGTGCTTTATTCGTACTTGTGAAAATTTTACATAAAGAACCAGAAGGTTTCTCACTTTTTCCACGCACATCTATGACCTACTTTCATCGTGCATGATACGCAAAATCTACGTAGTGACTGTGTGACATGACCTTAAAGTGAAAGGACACTGACAGGTTGTGTAGCTTAGTTAATAAACTCACATGGCTCCACTTAGATTCATTTTCAAAGCAGCTTTGGTAAATGGCGTACACTTGTATGGCGCGTTTCTACCTACAAGGACAAAGCGCTTTACAGTCACAGACCCATTCACTCACACAGTCACACACTGGTGGCCGCTCCGCGGCCAAAAACAGCTGCCTGCCTACCACCAGAGTCAAGGTGGGGTTCAGTGTCTTGCCCAAGGACACTTCGACACATGGGCGTGCAAGGTAGGAGTCGAACCTGCAATCTTACAATCATGGGTCAACCGCCCTACCGCTGCACCACGGTTTGTTTCTGCAGATTCCTGCTTCCAGCTCCCAGAAAATCAGCTCCCAAAGGTTCATTGTTCAGAGGCGGTTCTAGACAGAGGCTGGAAAAAGGTTGTTTTCTGGAAGAGCTCGTGCACTACTGCCGTGATCAGTCGTGCACTACTGCCGTGATCAGTCGAACACTAAAATGAAATGAATTCCGAACAGGTCAGAGGCTGTTGCTCCCTCACTTTGGTTTTTGTCCCACTCATGTCAAAGAGGAAGCGAATGGTTTTGACATACAGTCTAGGGGTTGAGGATTACCATGGTGATTTGGGGCCTCATTTATAAACGTTGCGTACGCACAAAAGAAAGCGTACGCCACTCTCTACGCAATAATTGATATTTATAAGAAGCAAACTTGACGGGAAAATGTGCGGTCCTTCACGCAAGCTCTGACCCAGGCGTACGCACAAAAACGGGTGAAATGAGAAACGGCGACACCGTCAGCAGATGGAAGAAACACGTGAAAGTGAAAATGACAATACTGCCTCTCATAAATAACATGAAGACTTCACAAAGCAAGTCTTACAAGTCTCTACGTCTGGCGGAGCAGATATAGGTGCAATTAGACAGACAGATAGACGTACTAATTGTCCACTGGGGAAAGTTGTTTTCATAGTAAAACATTTCTTCATAAGCTACGGAATTATGGTATTCATGCATATGCCTTTAGTTTGTTTTATTTTTGATGAAACCATGTATGGCGTATGTCTCAACCATTCAGAAAGCAACAAGAAATTACATTTGCGCTGAACAATTTCCCATTTCCACGTGGATTATTACCGACATCTGTAGCTTGTCAGATGCAATAAATGGAGGGAAATAAAATGCCCCATCACAATGCGTAATGACGCACAATGGCTGATCTTGCGCTCTTAGAAGATGTGGCAAATGGAAGAATTTGGAGTGAACACATCTTTAGACAGCAAGAAGACTTGCTGGCAAACGAGGACGAGTGGCTTATGAGCCGGTTCCGACTTCCTCGAGCCGTCCTCTTGGACCTCTGCGGGCTTTTGGGGGGGTGTCACCCGGTGCATCTGGGGCGTCGGTGTTCCCCCTGCGCCTCAGTCACCACTCCACTTAAAAGGGACTCCCCAATTATTGCCACCAGTCTCTCATCAAGAGGGGTCAGCTCCGGTGAAGCCTTCTGAAGCTGTGATAGGAAGTTTGGAAATCTGCGTCACAAACAACCTTCAAACCGAAGAAATCTCTTTAAATTTCAGACAGAAGGTTTTATTTCATGAATTACACATGTGATTTGGATTTAGAATCTTAAATTGATGGAGCTGAATCTGCTGCAGAAAGCCTGACGGTGCCTGAGATGTTTCAGAAGATTTTCAGAGCAATCGGACAAAAACAATGACTTTTTTAATAAAAGAAAACGCTCCAATCTGCCAGCATTCTTGAACGCACACCACCGGTTCATGTGTGTCCTTCCCCTTGTCGCTCTTTTGCTTCAGGTTTCTCCTTCAGTGTCTGGAGGATCTGGACGCCAATCTTCGCAAGCTCAACTCTCGCCTCTTTGTCATCAGGGGCCAACCAGCCAACGTGTTTCCACGGCTGTTCAAGGTAACACGTGCAGTTCTGCTTCTTAACGCTAATGGATTCTTTTGTGTGCACAAAAACATTGATCCAAAAAGCACAGCCTATAGAGATGACCTCACAAATTCAGCAAACTTTCATAACAGCCAGATAAATGTTATAGAACCAAATCAATTATCAAAACAAAGCACCGGCTGTCAGAAATGTAGCAAGAGGAAAATAGTTTCAAAATGCCGAATCATGATGAAGGTCTTTGTGTTTTTCATTTAGACGCTAACAAAAGCAGACAATGAACAGGTGCTGGGAAAATCAGCACAGATGAGACAAAGGTCTGAGAAGGGAAGAGGGAATTCTCAGGAGAACACAGAACTGCAGCTAAAACACAAAGTCCAGGCGTGACCACAGAAGAGCTGCTTCAATACGAGATAACAACACTGAAAAGAAGCAGTCAATTCAGTTTGACAAATACAGACTACATCATTTATCAAACATTAACCCTGGTTTTTGCCTCATTTAATGTGAAAATAAAACATTTGTATTTAAAAGTTAGTTTTACTCATTTTATTAACACGCTTCAGAATGTCAAAAGTTCATCAGAGAATGGTTTGTTGATATTTCCCAATCTGAACACTCAAATATTATAAAATAGGAACTGTACCTGTACCTAGGGGGGGAAAAAAAGGAAGAAGAAAAAGGAACTGTACCTTTTCATCTCTAGATGGAAATCTGTAAATGATAAACGGAGCCGTTTTCAAATCCAAAACTTCAGAAACTTTTCTAACCAAATCCGCCTCGTCTCCCAGGAGTGGAAGATCTCACGGCTGACCTTCGAGTACGATTCCGAGCCGTTTGGGAAGGAGCGAGATGCTGCCATCAAGAAGCTGGCTATGGAGGCTGGGGTGGAGGTCATCGTGAAGATATCTCACACCCTTTATGACCTGGACAAGTAAGTCCACATGTCAAGATGTCCTGGATGTTGTAGCTATGGTAGGGGTTTAGGGGATGGTGGTGATGAGGGATTTCTGTTTAGAATATCTCCATCGGTCTTTAAAGCGTGATGTTTGTTCCTGCAGGATCATTGAGCTGAATGGCGGTCAGCCTCCTCTCACCTACAAGCGTTTCCAGACCCTCATCAGCCGCCTGGACCCCCCCGAGATGCCTGTGGAGCCGCTGTCGGACACACTAATGGGTTGCTGTGTGACCCCCGTCTCTGAGGACCACGGGGAAAAATATGGGGTCCCCTCACTGGAGGAGCTCGGTAAGAACAAGAACAAACTTTTAATCAGAGAGGAGGAACCCAGAGCTAACTTTCTTTATTTATTAAAAGCCTGACATGACAACAAATCATGGAGAGAACCTTTTATCACGTTGGACATGGAGTCATATTTCTAAACTTAGATGACAAAATATATCTACAGGTGACAAAATGTCTCCTTGGATTCACAAATTAACTTTATTTGGAGACAATAGATATATCTTCCTATTTGTAATATTTGTGTGTTTTTTTCTCCTTATTGTTAATCTTTAAATATGCATTAAAAAAAAAACAAGCAAACATTAATGCCAGCAGGATGAACCGAAGGTAACGTTGACGTACCTTCATTAAAAAACAAACATTACATTTTAGATCCACAGGCCCAACAAACTCCAAAGCATCACGAGTCTTAATAATAGAATGTCACAGATTCAATTTATTATTTGGTTTTTTTCACATGAAAATTTGCATTTGTGGATATAAAATTTAGCAAACGATTGTTTTGTAGAGCTTTTAACATTGTCAAAACCAAACAAAACATTTTAATTAAAAATATTAACCCATAAGTAATCATGCAGACAACAGTTTAACAGAAAAATATCAGAAATGGATTCTGTGGTCCACTTGGTTTCTGGTAAAATACACATCAATTTATTTTTTAAGAAAAAATGGGTCTGGGTTCCTGGTCTTTAGGAATGTTGCAGCGTTTGTCTACTTGGAGGCGGTACTTTGTTGGGTAGCATCAGTGGAAGAGTTTGAAGCAAACGTCTCACTCAGGGTTGGTTGGTGAGGAAATATTTTCAGGACTTTTTCTTTTTACTCCATGAAGTTGAAGAGTGTGAAACAACATTATGACTCCTCCAGGAATAGCATCCATAACAATTCCAAATTCCTTCAGAGTTCAACAGTCGTCTAACATAATGTTCATAATGTTCCATTATTTTTAAACTAGTTTGTAAAGAATATGGATTTTCTTTTGCATGTGATGTTACAGTTATTCCATATGCGGAAAAGAAACCAAACCCAGGAGCATTTGCTTATATAGTTGTGTAATCTAATGGTAAATTTTTAAATGTGTACTTAAACCTTTTATTTTAAAGAGAACGAATGTCACCACCCCTTAAGTATATTAACATCCTTGTTTGAGTTGAGATTTCGGGAACTTTTATTTTTTTTAGTCTTTTGTCCCTCGCAGCAGCAGTTTTCTTTAACTGTTTTATAGACTTGGACAGGAGATTTCAGAAATAGACACATAAGAACATTGAGAACAAGACTGATCTTTAAGAGAGCAGTTGGTTGCAGCTTTTGTTGGCTCTCTAATTTGTCAGATCAGGTCTACTTTAAACTACTACTTTAAACCCTGGATGATCCCGTCCCATAAATAAATAAAAAACGGGTAAAATAAAAGTTGCTTCAATTATTTTATGACAGCATTTTAAGTGTCTCCCATGAGAATGAATTTTAAAAAAAACTTTTTCTAATTGTGTTTGTGTCTTCTTGTACTTTCCTCTGGAGGTTTAGCTTCTCTGATTAGGTTAAGTTCTTACAGCTTCTCTCCAGATGTCTGTTTCCATTCACAGACTTCCACAGTTCATTCATACGGTCACAGGCTTAAACCCACCTGCCTCTGGCACGTGTGAAGCATGTTCATTAAGCTGGGAGGTATTTAAAGACCAGAGGTAACCCCGCCCCCCACATTACAGATTTATGTTAATGCAGTATTTGGACGGCGTTGGACTACACCTGTTTCATCGGATGATTCGTCTAAAAAACAAAGGTTTTGCACGTAAACTCTGCCGCGGTTCCATGACCATGTGGAGGCAGGCAGACTAACCCAAAGCAGGAGAGCATGAGGCTTTTTGGAGAAAAACAATACATCCTGTGACGTCCTGGTCATTGTTTGTTTTAAACAATACTGCCCCCTATGGAGTGAAAGTTGTAAGTGCTTAACGTTCCCTATTTGTTTGTGTTTCAAGTCCTAAGATTGTAATATAAAAGTAAAAGATTTCTGTGAATGTTTTTGGTGATCCCTGTTAATTCCAAAAGACACTCTGGATTTTTCTGGTCTTCCAAAGGATCTCATTTTATTAGAGGTAAAAATGAAATGACCTCAGATTAAAATTACACAGTCTGGAAAGGAGGTCTTCCTTATTAGACAGCAGCAATCAGATAAGATGAATAGAAATGTGTCTATAGTTGGAGAAGTCATGAATCCTAACTTTAACAGCAGTGAAGGAAAACGCAGTTTTTCACAACATAAATGACATTCGTCTAATTAAAAAAAAGCTCTTGACCTTTGAGATAAAGCCTGGTGATGAATAACACAGCTCACAGAGATGCTTTCTGTTTTAACTTGTGTGAAAAAACATTAAATTAAATGCATACAGTGACTCTGTGTCAAGTTAGTGTGAAATGATTTGACCTGAGTTTTTGCAGTTTAAATAAAATCTAGTATTCAGACTGCTGCTTTTTTAAGATGGACCTGGCAACCTGTTTCTGTCAAACAGATGGACTGTGGTCTGTCTCTGAGACGCTGGTTTACACACGCGCGCGCGCACACACACACACACACACACACACACACACACACACGTTTCATGTGTTATTCAAGGTCTAATCAATTTGTCCTAAATCAAGTTCAATCCACACGTCTCTTCTATTTTATTGATTTTTACTTTAAAATAAAATGATTCTTTTTTATTCACAGTATATTTTCTCAAAGCAAAATGTAGTAAAATGTAAATGTATTTGAACATAAAAAAGAAACAAAAATGAGAGAGCTGCTAACATTTCTCAAGGCTGCCGAACATCTGAATCTCAGTTGCTGTAGGCAAAGGTGTTGAACATCACATTTTGGGATGTATTACTTCAGTCATTTATTCTGCTCAACTGTCTAAAGTCCTGCCACTATGTTTGTTCAAAGAGGTTAACGGATCATAGCAGATGGGACCAACCAGCTATTGTATTATTTAGAGATACTGTAAGTAGCACAACGATTTGAAAAAGGCCACATTTACATATGAGACATAGAATCTGTCTGGTTCTTTTCTTACTGATCCCTTTAGCAACACAAAAGTCTTCATGGTTCCAGGAATAGAACCTCATTTCAGTGTAAACTATCAGAAAGACATTTCTTTATCAGGAACATCTGACTGTAAGAGTGTAAAACAAGGGGGTAAACAGAGGCGATGTGATTCGGATGATGCAGCCCCCCCCATACCCAACTCCGTTTTTTGTATGTGGAATTGGCGCTCTGACCTCTGGCAGCTGCAGCTGAGGACGCCGACCTCAAATATCTCCTTCACACATGCAACTTCAGTAGAAAGCCTGTGATCCCTTTAAGCCTTCAACTCTTAAGATGCCAATGCAGACGACTGCTGTGAACTTCAGGCTGAGCTTCTTATCCGTCCACATGTTCAGTTTCCATTCAGAAATCTAGACAGCAGCGCCCCCTACAGCCACAGAGGGGAATCTGAGTGTCCATTCAGATAAACTGGCCCATCCCATTATATATATCCCAGTATGATGAAGAAGATGATGAAGGTGAATGTTTTCAGGCTTCGACACAGAGGGTCTGCCGACAGCCGTGTGGCCAGGAGGAGAGACTGAGGCTCTGACCAGGATAGAGCGCCATCTGGAGAGAAAGGTGAGCACTACGTAGGCCTTCTGTTTGGAAGTTTTCAAAGAACAGTCTGCAAACTTTCAAAGAACTAATAAAAGATTCCAACTCTACGAATATCATTTGAATCTATTTTTGGAGCAAATGTCACAATGTCAACTCTTGTGTTGCAACCAAAGTTCTTACTGCAGGACATCCAGATCAGGTTTTTTTTTGTTTAGCCTTTGTTTTGAGATTTATTTGCGGGTAATCCCCAGAACTATCAGAGGAAAGTCTTCATCTCAATAGATGACAACAGATTACTGTAGCACAGGAAAACGAGTGCATGGAAATTGCAGCATGTTCAACATTTAACAGTATCTTTGGAGTTGTAAATGTTGTAGAGAAAAGTTCTGGAGCTTCTGCAGATGAGGGCAACAATCAAACCCTGCAATCAAACCCTGCTGGCCCTAAACATTTGACTCCTACTTGTCGTTGTACATCAGCATTCTAGATTTACAGTTACCTTACAAAGTTTTAATTTAGAAATCTACTATTTGCTTGTGTCTCATTTCTGCATCACTCTCATTTTACAAACACCCCTCTGGATATGGAGGGAAAAAGAAAATCTTCCACTTTTAGAGACATAGGAGTAGCATCTACATCAACGCACTAGAGCGGAGGGTGTTTAAAGAACGCATTTAAACAATGCAATGTATAGGTAAGATTTAAATTTAAAATAAAAAATCCAGTAAGCAAAGGGGATAAAGTAAATGTTATAGAAAATGACAGCATCATTTGTTTGTTTCCTTGTGCTGCTCCTCCTCACAGTGTTTCTGTCTTGTTTCCTCTCAGGCATGGGTGGCTAATTTTGAGCGCCCGAGAATGAACGCTAACTCTCTGCTGGCCAGCCCCACGGGCCTCAGCCCTTACCTGCGTTTCGGCTGCCTCTCCTGTCGCCTTTTCTACTTCAAGCTCACTGACCTCTACCGCAAGGTGAGCTCGTCCACAACGCCACTGCGTAGCATCAAGTATTAGTCGTGGTCCACTTCAGCGTTTCCCACCTATAAATTGAGTTTTAGGTTTTGTTTAGGTCTGTGGATCAGAATGTTCAACATGAACTAATACTGACTATGAATCGGATCGGTAACCGCAAATTATGATATGAATTTAATTGTTGTTAAAAGGGTGAAGTTTTAATGATTATTTAATTTCATGTGTTTTTTGGGGTCATTTTTTTAATCATTTAGTTCTTCAAAGTTCGAAAATGTTTGTTAAAAAAACATTTTTTTGTCTTCTAAATAAATAGCCTTATGAATAAGTTTAAAGCAAAATACTGGTAATCTGGTTCTATTTAATTAAGTGTAAATATTTGCTAACCCTCAGAAATGTTTCAGTTTAAAATCGTTTAAAAGAGAAGTCATGTTTTCCTTGTCTTGATTTCAATTCAAATCAAGTAGCTCGATTGGTAAGGTGAGAGGCTACCACGCAGGAATCCAGGGTTTGATTCTCGGAGGGGGATAAACAATGGTACTGGGTCAATTACCATATCACTGGCGAACATTTAGCATCACTCAGTGAGGGCCCTTAGGCAAGACCCTTAACGCTACTGCCTCCCGAGCGCAGCTAGGTTGCAGCTCACTGCTCCCCCAGGAGATGGGTCAAATGCAGAGAAGGATTTACCCATTGTGGGATAAATAAAGTATTAATTATTGGTAAGCTTTTACATATCCGCAACATTATTTCTGGTGAATGTTTCTTTTTCATATTTGAACATTTGACCCGTTTCTAAAGGAACGGTTTCACATATGAGTGATTTTTCAATCAGCTTGAGCCTGTTTGTTGTATGCAGCAGCTCACTTTTTTGGAAGACAGACTCCTTTCTGTCTGCACAGCTTGACGTTTTTGTTCCAAAGGGAGCTCGTCTTGATGTTACTGCGATTTCAGTCAAATATGAATTCAAAGCTGGAAAATTCAAAAACCTCACTCAAATAAACTCATTTGGATGGGATATTGGGAAACAATTAAAATTGGGAAACATAGTTTTGTTTTTTTTAATTTTGTGGATTTTTTTTTGCAGCACTGAACTGGCCTTTAACTCATTCACTTCACTCATCATCAAGTAGGAGAGCAATCAGTAGAAACTCGCTCACTGTTAGACTTTTTTGTGTTATCCTTCATGTTTTACACTTCACTTTCAGTCTCCAAACAGGAAACTTCACGTGTTAGTAGAAACTGAAAGCTGCTATATTTCTTAAATATTTGGAAACACAACAGGTGTTAAACATCATTGTGTTTATGTCCTTCTGCTGTTTAATGCAAGTAAATATTTCTTGCTGTCAGACCAAATTCCTTTTTCTGAACACTTCCTTCCACTGTTTTCCTAAAAGTTCTTTCTGTGTTTTGCTCTCAGGTAAAAAAGAACAGCTCTCCTCCACTCTCCCTTTACGGCCAGTTACTGTGGCGGGAGTTCTTCTACACCGCAGCGACCAACAATCCACGCTTCGACAAGATGGAAGGAAACCCCATCTGTGTTCGCATCCCCTGGGACAAAAACCCTGAGGCGCTCGCCAAGTGGGCGGAGGCTAGGACGGGCTTCCCCTGGATAGACGCCATCATGAGTCAGCTGAGACAGGAGGGCTGGATCCATCATCTCGCCAGACACGCCGTGGCCTGCTTCCTCACCAGAGGGGACCTGTGGATCAGCTGGGAGGAAGGAATGAAGGTCAGGATGCAGCATGAGGCTAGACTTTAGTTTTATTCAAAGATGAAAGCTCAACAAAGAACAGGAAGTTGTGAACTAAAATGTTGCAAAGCGTTTATTTTCACATATACATTGTTTATATTTGAATTTCCATTTGAAACGGTACAGACACAGCATGGTGGCAAATTCTGGCACGGTCTTTTTGCTGCAAGCATTTCGTTTTTGTTGTTTGTTTTTGTAAAGAATGTGCAGATCAGGCTGGGGTGATGGAAAATAGGCTGCTGTTTTTCTTTACAAGCTTAGATTAAAGGAGGGGAACAATAGTATTTTACCTATTAACTGTTGAAATAAGAAATTTAGTTTCAAATCCCCTTTTTTATGACTATGTTATTGTCTAATCAGAAGGATGATAATGATTGGAGCAGATCTGAAAGTGGGATGAGGAGAGAGCAGCAGAAAAGTCACACAACACCAACAAACCTGACAAAAATGTCATCTAACCCGACAAAAATGTCATCTAACCCGTGGAATTTGACTGTATTTGTAACTTTTCCTCCTCTGTTGGCTTGAGTTAGGCCAAAACCGCTTATGGTCCTGGATGGTTTTAATATGAAACGGATGGATGATATTAAAACCATGACAGTTGGTTAATAATGGTCAGAAGTAAATGTCATTAAACTGATGCAGCTTTTTTATATGTGAGTTGAGCCTTTGAACCAGAGAACCTTAAACCCTTTAATACCAGAGATGTTGCTGGCGACACTTAAAGAACACGGTCTCTCTGACATACCCTAACTCTGGCCGTTTACGCGATCAACGGGACTCCATTGATCCTGACGTGGCTATTTATACCAGCTTTGCACCGACATGCAACACATTACCGAGGTAAAGTGTTGCATATCGGCGCAAAGTTGCTTTTTATTTGCTTCAGAATCCGCAGTAAATACGTTAATTGCGTAAACTGTTGAAGAGTTGGAGCTAAAAGTGTTAAAAACCCCCTCAAATGAAAAGGGTGTTTTTTTTTCATGCACTTATTACATTGTTCTGATAATGGAGGACATGTATAACGAAGATTATATTCAAAATTGCATTTCTTAGTATTTCTTTATCATTGTGATTCAGTAGCACATGAACAAATGCTGTTGGAAAAAGAGCATGTTTGCCATGTGGAAAACACGCTGGGCGGGCCCAACTCCCTGCTCTGCTCTATTCTGATGCACAAATAGATCCATGAACGTCTTTGCTTCCCATCTCTGAGCTTCCAGCTCTGGATCTAAACTGTACAGCTGGATAGCTCCAGTATTGTTAACCATTTTTGTTGCACTGATAATGTCAGATTGGGGCTTGACGGTTTGTAAGCCGGCGGGGGAGAGCGTGTAAACGGGGAGCTTTCAGGGATGGGGACGGGAAGAGGAGGGGTTGCTCTTCGCCAGCAAGCCCGCCCTTAATTCAAAGGCAAAATTCTACTGAACTACTGCTGCTCTGAAGAAACTATGTCCTAGTAGACTACACCTTTTTTGGGGGGGCTAAAAACAGCATAATTGTAACTAAAAAGACATTGGTAACACTAAAAATAGATGAAAAGATGATCGGATTGGGACTTTAAAGGGTAAACTGGAAGCTGAAAAACCCTCAGAAACAAGTTCTCGTCCACGCTCTGCTCTTGCAGGTATTTGAAGAGTTACTTCTGGATGCAGACTGGAGCGTGAACGCAGGCAGCTGGATGTGGCTATCCTGCAGTTCATTTTTCCAGCAGTTTTTCCATTGCTACTGCCCCGTGGGCTTCGGCCGGCGCACCGACCCCAACGGGGACTTCATCAGGTGGGTGCTTCTCCTGGCATCGCCCATTGGCGACCACCTCCAAGCCTGGACGGCGCCCTTCTTCCCTCTGTCGCTCTGCACCACGCACATTTAGAAACAGACCGGAGGAATACGCAAAGCAGATTTTTAAGGACTCTGAAAGCATGGCTTTTAGAGGTAAGCATTAAGTAAAAAAAAAAAAACATCTTTATCCAAAATGTAAACACTGGATTCTGTTTTCATGAAGGTACCGTAGGTACACTTTGAGTGCCGCATATTTATTGCACAGCTATGAACATCCCTCCTTCACTCAGAGGTCCACATCGTTCACAAAAGGCCTGTATGAGTTTTCATGTTTAATCCAGCAGCTGAAAAGAGAGAGAGATGGAGGGAAGAAAGGGCACCTCCAGATTTCTTGGTAAGTGGATGAAAAAAAAGCATCCATCAGCTTCTCCCTTCATTTTTCTTTATGTTTTTTTTTTTGTTGTTGCCATCGTTTCTCTGTTGGTTACCACTTCCGTACTTTAGTTTTTGGAATCAGGTCTTCCGTTTGCATTAACTTTAATGTTCGCCTTGTTCCTCTTTGCGTTTCTTTTTTTTTAATTCTTTGTGAATGTTTGTGAGTACACACACATCTTTAAGTGTGTAATTGTTTTGACGAATGACCTTTACTGCAGATGAAATCATTTTCTGAATGTGACTTTGTCTTTGTGTTTTGGCTCATCTGTTTCTTTGGGGGGGGGTTGGGGGAAAAGTTCACCTATCCCTCTCCCCTTTGTGGATTGTAGCTGATTGCTTTTAAGGTGATTGGCTGTTCTCACGCCACTCCCACCCAGGTGCAGCCCGGGCTTCCGGCCGGGGCTGCCTTGGATGGCAGTCGGGCATCGAGTTGAGAAATCGGTGGCCGTTTGTTCCTTATTTATCTGTGCAACCCTGAGGGACGGGACTTGCTCGCGCCCCAGCAGCACCCTCTGGGAAGGTTTGTGACTCGGTAGTGTCTCATTTCGTCAAAAGGGATTCTGACCGCTTGGTAGGGAAATGCAAACGCCTCGCCTGCATTGGTTGGGTAGAGCGCTATGAAGCATTACCCAGAGGGTAGTGAGGAGAGGCGTTGGACCAGCTGTAGCTCTGCCATCGCAGTGTTGCACGGTTGGCGCTGGTACTCGTTACCTGTGCTGTGCCACGCGAGCCGGTCCATTGTCCAGGCGCTGGGCAAAGCCCCTCATCCGGCCCTTTGTGAAATGTTCAGTGGTGCTCTGCTTAAGTAAATGCAGCCCTGTTGGTTCAGGTGGACCTGGAGCAGTGGGTGGCTAAAATACCTCTACACCCAAACAAGCACACACTCCAAAACAGGAAGAACATCCAACAAAAATACTAGGAAGATGTTTCTCCTTAAAAATGATCATCTTAGGAGCAGAAAAGTTTAGTAAACTCTTACAGAAGGCATTAAAGGATGTCAAAGGTTGATATTTGCTAAAGCTAGGTAAATACTGCATGTTGCACTAGCTGCAAAGGTTTAAGAGCCAAAAAGTTACACAAAATGCTGTAAAAGTTACATTAACTGCAGACAATTGGAATGTTTATTGCTAGTTTTATGAATACAGTAAAGTATGATGCAAAATAAAGCAACATCATAAGGTAGTTTTGTCTGCTAAAACTTGGAATATTAATTAAGTCTTTTACATTAAAGAGTGCTAAATGATGTCATAAATGATTATAAAATTGTCATGCAAAAAATGAGGATTCTTCCAGAAAAAGCCAAATTTACTCAGGGATCCCAACATTTGAAGGATGATTTTTAGCTGATAAACCCTAAAAATGTGATTTAAAAAATAGGAATGAAAAGTTCAAAGTGTTACAGCAAATGCAGAAATGTAGGCAAACAGAATAAAGTGTAAAACTGCTCACAGGTGTACAATTACAAAATAAAAGCAGTTGGATGAATATAGGTGATCGGAGACTGCTGGGCTACTTAGCCTCTACATTTTTAATAACTCATCACACAAAAAATGTTGTCTAACCAGATCTGCACCACTTGCATGTCTCCACCACCCCCATCCTCCCCACTAAGCCACCTGCTGTCTTCTGGAGGACCACTTCACACTGGCAGGTCGCGGAACTTCCTGGCAAAAGGGTTGTGGTCCTTTTTGGTGAAATGAGGGGGCTCCCTAGTGGGCCAGCCCAGAGTGTGGCGCTGTGGCTGTGGGATAGGACAGTCAGCAGGGGGGGCTTTGGGCCCGCTGACCACTTAAAAGTTAACCACCACAGTCTGGGGGACAGGGGGAGCAGGCATGAGCTCTTTTCTCAGTCCACCGCTGTCTGATCATGGGGGATGGAGGGAGGGTGGGGGGGGTCTGGAGCTGCGGGGTATAATGGACGACTTCTGCCATTGACAAAAACATCATGTCAGCAGTTTGCCAGCTTCACTTTTGTATGGAGACGATCTCGGAACAAGCTCAGAGTTCACATTACCTGCAGTGGTTGGATGGGCGGAGTCTGTTTCCGATTGGCTGCTGCAGCCGCGGGCCAGGTGGAAATCAGAAGCCCTGAGAGTAGCCAGAGCAGGATTTGAAAATGAAATAACCCAGCGTTGTCAATGGCAGAACTTCTCCAGCGTACACCTGGCCCGGCCGGGGTGGGGTGGGGTGGGATCAACACACTCTGCTTTCTAACCGCGTGTTACAGTAGACGTCTCCTAGCATCATCGGTCCATTCGGGAGCGCGGCCTCTCTAGTAGCGACCGGAGAGCCGTCCGTCATGCGTGTGCGTGTCGGCCCACGCGGCCGCACCCCGCCCTTTTCTCGGTGCCTCTCAGCGCCGCACTGAGCCGCTTCCCACAGTTCCACTCGCCCCCCTCCTCTGTCCTGTCTGTCTCCCCTCCTCGGACTAGGTAAGCTGGGACCAAGTGCAGTAGGTAGGTGGCCTCTCTTTGTCACACGGAGCAAATCCACGGCAGCCCAGGGACATGCTACTGTGAGACTTCTCCACCTTGATGCACTCAGCGTTTCATTGGCTTCTTCTTGGAGGATCAGGGTTTTGGTCTGCGGTGCGGCTCTGTCACACCCGCCCTAGAGTAAATGGTGTTTGGGACCACAGCCTGTTGTTTTTTGAATTGTCTGCTGTGCACTGCGATGGTAACTCACTTCAGTGCCAGGTTTTTCCAATAGTCCACCAAAGAGCGCCATATCAAAGGAGCCTCTTGTACTCATACTCTCATGTACTGTTGCCATACTGTGCAGTGTTGTGGTTTTTTTTGTATCCCTCATTTGTAGCACCTACTTTTACCTCTAAGCATGACTTGGTCATAAACAGCATGCTTGTAACCGACTACACACACGTGCTGCTAAACTTCACAATTCTGTTTTTTATAAAGATGCAGTCATCACTTTCAGAGATTAGAAAACACACTCATTTGAAGCAAATTTACATCACAAAATACGACCTTAACCTCTAAGTTAAAGGTCAAAACACAGATGCAGCTATTAAGAAAACATATTTTTTAAATTGATTTTGTTGGAATACGGTGTTTCAGATCTCTAACGTCTGCAAAGCTCAGGTTTTTCTGACAAAAGCAAGCGCATCTAATGTTTTCCTCTGCTTTCAGACGATACTTACCTATCCTCCGAGGTTTCCCTGCCAAATTCATCTACGACCCATGGAACGCCCCGGAGTCCGTGCAGGCAGCGGCCAAGTGCATAATCGGCGTCCATTACCCAAAGCCCATGGTGCACCATGCTGAGGCCAGTCGACTCAACATCGAGAGGATGAAGCAGATCTACCAGCAGCTCAGCCGATACAGGGGACTTGGTAAGAGATGAACCTGTGATGGTGTTTGAAATATTGGTTCTCAACCTTTTTCAGGCCATGGACCAGTTTAATGTCAGACAGTGTTTTTACGGACCGGTCTGCACAAGGCTGAAGTGGGCTTCAGATTGATTTATTTTTCCTCCTCCAGTTTCTTTTTCTATTTCTACTTTTAAAGAACAAACTTCATCTTCATCCTCTGTAAAATATCTGCAGCTGCTTTAACCTTTATTCATACACTAGATTTTGTGTAGGAAGCATGGAAATGGTAAATCCATAACTGTCAAAGTGGAAGCTGAAAAATCAGACGCCAACTTCAGCTTTGTCTGACTTTGAAGATGCAAGCAGATAAAAATGATAAATTTACCGTTATAATAAATTTGAATCCACAGTTTGAATTACTTTATTAGCAGCATCTTTATGACATTAGACAGTGGGTTGCTGAATGGTGTGCGTTATTAATATGGTCTGTGGGAACAACTGTTGCAATAAATAAAGATTTAGGGTAAAATCTTAGTGGTTTTTGTTTGTTAAATGCAGATTTTCTTTTTTTTGAAGTCAGAGGCTCTTTTGCTAAAAGAAACTTTCCAAATATGTTTGCTCGTTGTTAACTTTGCTAGTCTGGTGGTTTTAATTTAGTGGTCGGCTCAGCCGCTTTGAGGAAGAAGCAGATGACATGGATGAGTCGGATGTTGGTGTTGGAGAATCCAGTAGTTTTCCAAAGTAAATCAGATTATAAACAAAACTAGTTTATAACTGTCCCACATAATGGTACTGGGGATTAGGGACCACTGCTTTATATGATCTTGGTCAGTCATAGTGCAACAATGGAGCAACACCAATTTAGTGATTTTCACTGTCATTTAAGTTTTGCTGTAACATAATAGTTGCGTTTAGCAAATTTACAAATGGTGATAAAAATTAAAGCATTTCTGCTTTTCAGGACTTTTGGCGTCAGTCCCTTCCACCAATGGGAACGGGAATGGAGGAATGATGAGTTACTCCCCAGGAGAGCAGCAGCCAGGGACCAACAATAACAACAATAACTCACATTGTAAGTCACGTTTTAATCCTGCAGAAGCCATTTTCCTCTTCAGTTGACAATTTTTTTGTTCCCATTTTGATACCTGGATGGCCGGTTGTTCTGTTTTCAGTGCCTGGAGTGTCAGGAAGCTCGGTTGCAACAGGTAATGGCAACGGAAGCATCCTCCTCAACTCTGACAGTGAAGAAAGCACTGGACCCAATAGTGTCGGTCAACAGCAACGACTGCATCAAAGCCAGCTGCAGCATGGTAAACCATTACCTAACATGGATTTCCTTACTGCTTCTTTTCACATATCTAGAATTAGAGTGCCTTTATTTATTTACTTATTTATTTATTTAACCTTCATTTAACCAGGAAAGTCCCATTGAGATTAAAAACCTCTTTTCCAAGGGAGTCCTGGCCAAGAGGCGGCACATTCCAATACAAAAAATACATAAAAACAAACATTATTAAAACCACATACATCATAAAAAGCAGTTGCACATTATTGTTTCAGTCTCTGATGCTTTGAGCTGGTTCTTAAAAACATTTAAAGATACCAGTTCAGTTAGTCTCCAGTCTTTCTGCAGCATTTTCCAAGCAAAAGGGGCAGAGTGGACAAAGGCTTTTCCCCCCAGCTCTGTGCGGGCAAATGGAACAGAAAGCAACATCTGGTCTTTAGATCTTAATGAGTAAGATTCCACACTTGTTGTGATTAAAGAACAAATGTAGGGAGGCAGTATTCCAAGCAAGGCCTTGTAAAGAAAAGTGAACCAATGTCCCTGCCTCCTAGTGGCCAGAGAAGACTATTGTACTATTGATTACAAGTCCCAATGATGCGTCATGGATCTACAGTTGGTAATGAACCTCAGGGAAGCATGATACATGGTGTCAACCTTTTTGAGACGTGAAGATGAGGCATTCATATACAGAATATCACCATAATCCAGCACAGATAAAAAGTTGCAGCGACAAGACGCTTTTTTACTTCAAAAGAAAAACACTTGTTATGGAAGAAAAAGCAAAGTTTAAGTTTGAGTTTTTTTTTTTTTTTACAAGTTTTTCCATGTGAGGTTTAAAGGTGAAGGAGTCATCAATCCAGACACCAAGGTACTTGTACTCATGAACCAACTCTATGAAATTTCCATCCAAGGTGGACACCAATGGAATTGTTTCAGGGACCTTCTTTGAGTTCTGTTTAGTTTTGTCTTGTCAGCATTGAGAACCAATTTTAACTGAATAAGTGAGTGCTGTACTGCAACAAAAGCTTTCTGCAGGGTTTCAATGGCCTGAGCAAGAGATGATCCATAACAGTAAATGACAGTGTCATCAGCATAAAGATGTAGATTAGCATCAGAGACATTTTCACCCAAGTCATTAATGTACAAAATAGATAGAAGGGGGCCCAGAACTGAGCCCTGTGGCACCCCCCTGTGGACTGTAACAAATTTAGAGCAGAGACCTTCATGTTTAATGCATTGGGCCCTGTTATTCAGGTCATTTGAAAACCACTCAACTGACAATCCAAGGCTGAGTAATCTGCTTTTTTAAACAACATGGTCAATTGTGGCAAAAGTTTTTGAGAAATCTATAAAAAGGGATGCGCAGTACAGTTTTTTTTATCAAGTGCCACAATAATGTCTTTTATCACCTTAATAGTAGCGGTGTTGGTACTGTGCTTTTTTCTAAAACCCGATTTGAAATATAGAAATAATATTATTAGAGTAAAGGAACTCTTTCAACTGGTCACAGACTAAAGATTCCAGAATTTTGGATAAAACACATACAAACACAAACAAAAGCTGATCTCTAAACTGATGGAATTTCTTTAGTTTTGATTGAAAGATTAAAAAGATTTGTAAGTGGTTCTGCAAGAAAATCTGCTTCCAGTTTAAAAAAGTAAGGTTTTCTGTGATCCAATTCCTTTAAAGCTTTATGCACTTCATGCACATTAAAGGTACAAAGTTGAATCCCCTATGTTCTTGTCAATGTTTATCGTCACCATTCACATGAAACAAGAGATTAGAGCCATCACCAAACCAGTGCAAAATGAAATATGTGAATATACCCACAGTATGTTGAATACAGTAATAAGTAAAAATGTATATTGCAAATAAAAAAATTACATTATTTTACTAAAAAGGTAAACTAGGCCCAAAAAAATGCATATATTATGTAGCCATAAGGGGGCCCGGGTCGGGGTCTCCCTGTGCTTGTCCCTAGCCTATTGTCCTCGGAGAGAAGCAATCTGTTTCTGTCTAAAGGCAGCTATAGGGTCTCCCAGAGGTCAACAGGTCAAACAGATTAGAGTCACTGGTGGACAGGCTTTGATCATGTATTTGGGTCTGCTCAGGCAGAAGGAGGTACAAACGTCATGAATGAATCAAGTAATGCTACCATTAATAATAAGTTTATCTTAATCTTCATTTCAGTTTATCTTCATAAGTCATTTTAACCAAAAGTGATATTGTAAATCAATAAGCTCTGTTCACATGCTGTGGGTTATGTTGAGATCTGGGCCACTCGCCATTTTTAACTGGTTGGGAACATGAAATGACGCCCCCTGCACAGTTGTGTCTAACGTAAAACGGATTTTCAAACAAAAACCTTTTTACCTGAAGCAGATTTTTTTGCTCCTATAATCAACTCCTAAGTTTGGTTTTTGTCTCACACTTTTATCAACTGCCTTGACTTCCTTTCATATATTTGTTTTTTTTCCAGCACTGATTCAAAAGAAGATCAAAGCCTTAAAGCGAGTCTATTTTCCCTGAATTTATCCTCTACCAGAGCTGTTCAGGCGATCATCTCACACGTTTATAGAAACACTTTGAGTACAGGTTACAATTTCTGCTGAAATAAAAACATCTGCCTCATAAAGGTTAACAGTTGAAGTTTTCTTATTACCATGATGATGATGATGATGATGAAGATGATGTGCATCACGTGTGTGCTGCAGGATACCACTCAGTGCCAGACACCAGCCAGACCATCACCAGCAGCCGACTCTACCATGAGTTTGCTGTGCCTCAGCTCCCGGGTGAGGAGAGAACCTGAATGCAGTGTAACATACGTTTACTCCGTTAAATGAACCGTCACCTCTAGGGGGCAGCACTGTTGCAGCTAAGCTGGTGGATATTTTTATGTTAGTGGAAGTAACCCACAACAAAGAATGTCCCAATCAGGTTTTTTTTGGACCCGATCCGATTCTGAGTCATTTGATTTTGAGTATCTGCCAAAACCAAATCCCAAAGCGATACTTGTGTAACACATTTAAAAAATGAACTCGTTTAAAAAAACTCTTTTTTTTTTTTATTTCATTAACATTCTTTTATCATTAACCATAAAGAAAAAATAGTGCATCTATCAACTAGAAAACATTTCTTAACTATTAACTAGTTATCTAGATGATAATTAGTCATGTGAGAAAGTTTAGTGACTTGCTTTTTTTCAGAACTATTGAATATTTTAACCAAATGTGATTCATATATTCATTTAAAATTCTTAAAAATGATTAATGACTTTGTCATAAATAATGTGATAATAATTATTCATGACTAGAAAAAACCTGATCTTTTTCCTGTTGTAATGTACATTTCTACTGGAGTATTAATCCTTAACAATAAGCTTGAATTATAAGGCACTGGTCATGATAAAAATAAATCAAATGTCCGATACTGATCGACAGACAACATCCGATATCGAGTCATTAACCACGTGATTGGAGCAGGACATCCTTACCCAGAACTTGAACGTTGTTTTTTTTTTTTTTTTTGTTATTTGCTTTTACTGTGAAGCTTTTATGATGGATGTTTTTATTGCTATCTAAACCTTTAGGAGCATTCCTGCACACCAGGGGGGTAATCACAGGAAAGCGGGAGCGCGAGTCGGAATGTGAAGGATCGGGAGAAGAAGACCCGTCGTCCTGCTCTGTGCATAAGATGCAGAGGCAGAGTGCAGAGGTCAGCTTCACCTTATCAGACTTTAACGTTCAAGGGCTTTCTTTTACAGCTCATTACACACACAGGTATAAACAAGCATTTCAACATATTTTGTCTACTAAAAACATGTATTTGGATAAAGATTCAGCTGAAGTATGTGTTGATTAACTGAAAGAGAAATCTTCTGTCAGCCTGACTGGACCGTATGAGCTTCTATGCTTTCATTTAATCATCTCCTCCAGGATGCGACACCCGCCTAGATTCTAGAAACAATGAAATTCATGCATGACTTTTCCAAATGCAGACTGCGACTCATTGAATCCCCGATGGGTGAGTCATCATGAAACCAGAGGAAAGGTCAGCGGCCAAAGCCGTTGTCGTCTGTCCAATGAGCAGCACTCCCCTCCCAAAACATCATCACGGAGTTTACAGCGTGGATGGAAAGGTCAACCGCAGCTGTTTACAGAGACGTGCACACAAAGCATATGCAAAGCCAGGCTTCTGCTCGGCGCTGGGAACCACGAGGGTCACTCAGCTGAAACCACAGCGCTGTTCCCTGACAGCTGTCTGATACGCCTCTGCAAAAAGCAAGCCGCCCCTGACCAGGGGGTGTAAACAAATAACTGATACCTCAGCCTCCAGCATGGAGATAAACATTAAAGAAGAAATGCACAGGAAAACAAATCAACAATTCCTCTACATTTTTAAAAGATATATTCAAATGGAAAGGAAATTTATTTGTTATCTGCTTTTTATGCCTTCCGCTGTCTTTACACGGTCATTTTTCTAAGTGGAATAGAGTGAAAAGTAAAAAGTTCAGAATTAAATTCTCCTTCATTAATTACCATAGAATGGTGATTGCGTAATGAATGTTCAAGTAGGAATTTCGTTTTGCATATATGTCCACTAAATTAGAAAAACGCTCCTACTGCATGTTTCACACTATAGGACTGTTATGATGCGCACCGTCAGTGAATGCTCCATTTTTGAGCTTTTCTCACAAAGAAGGTCCACTGAACTACAAGGCGCATTAGCCTTTTCACAATACCTGTAACCCTTAACCTTGTTAGTAACCCAACAGAATCGACTGATAACCGCTAAAACAAACATTACCGTGACTACGCTATCTCACAACCGTGTTAGCAACATGTAAAAAAAACATTAGTGTATTCACAATAACACCCAACCTTGTTTAAAACTCATATAAAAAGCAGACTGACATTTATACAGAGCGCTGTGTGCCTCTCAAAATGGTTTTGACACAACCAGAATCCATAGATGAGGTGCTCACCATTCTGAGATGCGCCGTCACAAAATATGTTACAGAAGGGAGAAGGTCTGCGTTTTTGTCAATAATCATGTTTTGAGATATTCAATCACCTGAATATGTTTCAAATCGTTTGATGTATTATTGATTTATTTAGTATTAAGACAATGACCTGTTTGTGTGGGAAGCTACCAAATGGTTACCCGGCGATCCAAACGGCCCCCAGGTTTTTGTTGAAGCAGATGGAGAAGGTGTTGATCCTTGGTTGTTGACGTTGGATGTAGGACAGAGGCAGCTGGACAAGAGTGGCCCTTATAAGGCCCCTCCACATCAGCATTTTGGAAACATTTTACTACAAATAACAAAAATGACCATTTGATTAGTTACACTACATTATGTTTTGCTTCAGCTTTTTTTGTCTGAACATATATTATACTTGAATGTTGATGCAGCCTTTTGGTCCAGCTCGTGAAACCTCTGTCTTTTGCGTGTCTTGCAGACAACCTAACTGTGAGGCGGACTCCACATTCGATTCTACACCTGGCCACAAAGAGGAAAGCCCAAAGTCGCCCCCTCGTGCCCCAAACGTTGGCGGCAGCTCCAGACACGACCGACTGGCCCTCAAACCCGGCAGAACTCTGACCACTGCTGGCTCCTCTGGGCTTTAAACAAAAAGGGGAAAATGCGAATTTTGGCTTTTATAACACAGCCTCTAACAGGTCTATATTTGAAAAAACATTTCAAAAGGTAGTTTTTAGAGGCAGACGTATGTGCGTCATAACATTAAAAGAAAATAGATTTGTTACAAAGGCTATTATAAAATGAAAAAAAAGCATCATTTTTGTCTTAAAACTGCTGCCACCAGCCAGTATAAACTATATGGACACTAAAGAGCAGCTATAAATGTAAGTAGAAGAATGTTTTTGCTTTATCTGCTGCAAACATCCAGCTCTTTGAAGCAATAAACCACAACAACTAAATCAGGGTTTCTAGATTTTTCATATTTTTGAGAACCCAAACTTGTCTTACAGGAGAATCGGTCCAAAACGGCCGTTTTTGTTTCTGTTTAGGAAAATGAAGCCTCTGAGCTGAGAGAAGCACCTGGAACGCCTGACAAACAGCCTGTCGTCGTTTCCATGAACAAAATGCACATTTTTATCGCCATAAACATGCGTTTTGTTGTGAATGAACTTGACAGATCAGTTTCTTCGATCCGTTGGTGTGTGATGTCGTTTTCAATCCAGTTGGATTAAAAAAATTATAAAAATATCAATTCGAACTTTTTTTTTTTAAATCAATATAATCTGTTTTTCTTTAAGATTTCTCTGTAGTTTAATTGACACCACTAGCTATGTCAAACATGTTTTATAACGACATATGAATGAGAAAAGAAGATATTATATGGAAATGAATCAGAACTGGTAAATGGATACAGGGCAGTGAAACCCAGCACAAGTTTAGACTGTTGGGCAAAGGAAGGGTTCTCCCTGAACGGGTCGTCAGTCCATTGCAGGGCCCGATTTCCACAAAAGAAAAACTCTCTTCAACTGGAAGGCTCCATAACTAAATCAGCTTCCATTCTTGGTCACATTTACGGCGCATAACCAGGGTTTAGCTGAACAAACCGCCACCGCTCACTCAGGCTGTAAAAGGAACTCTGCCTTTCTTAGAACGACATAGGAGTTTGTGTTTGGCCTGTTTTTATTTCCTTCTGTGCAATCGAGTCCATGACATCCGTCATCAACCGCTCAGAGTTTAGTGTTTATTTTTCCTGCTGACCGTTGATTTTGGATCTGCAAAAAAAGATGACAAACATCAATAAGCTGAAAACAACTATCTTATTTGATAATAATTAGACGGCACGGTTTAAAAGTGAAGTGCAGTCTTCTACCATTTAAGTGACTTTCAGAATAAAATGCTTGTAAGTGTAATAAACGCAGACAGAAACAAAGATGTGGGATTAAAAGAACGAGTAAAAACAGTTCAGAACTGTAAGCAGATCCTTTTTTTTGGTTAACTTTTTACCCTTATGTTTTATTTATTGTGTTTTTTAATTGATCTATTTCAATCACTTTCATGAATCCAGTTGATTTCTTTAATTTTTTTCATTGTTTTGAGGCTGAAGTGCATTCAACTCCACTACTATTTGCTGAAACACACCTCACTTTTGCTGGAAGGCTTCTTTTTGTGCTTGACACGACTAAACCAACTGAGCTGTGGTGGTGCCAGGTTCACGGCTCAATAAAAGGAGGGAAAACCCCAGAGGATCTCCGTGGAGTCTCCTCCACGCTCTAAAGTTTGTTAGTTTGATTTGTAATACTTTATATCCCGCTTAAAAAAATGTAAATAAAAAGACAAACATGAATGAAAACGGCAAATGAAGTAAAGTCAGCTATTCATGTCAAAAAATCTTAGAAAAACACAAATGAAAGAAGTAAAACTTCTACCTCTAAACATTAATATGTAATTATTTATACTCTTTGACGTAAATAAGACGTAAATTGGCTTCTTTTAAAGCCCTGTTTAGTTGCTATGGCAAGAATATAAATATGTATATTAGAGACATAATGTTGGATCAATCATAGGCTGAAAGCTCAAAGCTGTGTGTCATTCAGCTGGAGGTTTACTAAGACAATACAACGTCATCAAGCCTGATTCACGTCTGTTTGTGAGTCACTCACAAAAAAGGTTGCATTTGTTTGTGTTGGGTTTTTTTTCTACTCCACTTCCGTCATTCGCATTTTCTCCTTTCTGTTTCTCCCACAACATTTGCTCCCTGTAAACGAAAGAAAAGAGGAAGAACTTTTTTTGTTTGTTTTTTTAATCTTGAAGTGCGACCTGCTAGGACAACCAAACGGAGCGTGGCGCGGCATGGCACAGCACGGTGTGGGGCAGTACGTGCGATCTACAAGGCCAGGGACCCCAGGCAACTTGTTACAAACACATTTTTCTAAGATTTCTTATAAAAACCAAAAACTTGAAAACAAATAGATTAAAAAACAAATTGGATCCATGAGTTGAGTTGACAAAATAAGAGCGTTTCAATGAGCCTAATTCTGTCGTTGCAGCAGAATCGACATTCCTCAGAGTGGAGATGAACGTTTTGATTCATTCGCTGGACAAAGACGAGCTGGATCTGTGAAGCAACATTCTAAAAGAAATGAATCAGACAGTTGTCAAAGATTCAGAGAAACTAAATGTCCATGAAAGATGAAGGCATTGGAAAGATGAAAAGGGTGTCATGTTGAGGTCATGTACACCCTACACTATTATCTTTATTTTTGCTGAGTGAAAATGAACCAGAGAATGTATGACTCCCCCTCCCATGTAGGATACTCTCCCTGATGTTCACCCCCTCCATCCCAACAACTGCATCCACCTTTAAGTTCTCTGTGTCTCTTAAAAAAAGCTATTTTTAAGCAGAACTCCAGGCTTTTAATTTGAAAGAGCTGCATGAAGTGCAGCAGAAAAACTAAACATGATCAGTTTTAAATCTGAAATGCTGTTATTCTGTAGTTGTTCATAGCACCAAAATGACTTTGATGGTTGGACAGGCGAGAGCAGATACAGTCTTGGACTGTCTTTTAACCCCCACCCTCCCTCCTATCCACCCACCCACCACCAAAGCTTCACATCCGTCTGTCAGGACAAAAACCAGAATCCTCGGTTCTCTTCTTTGCTGGTAAACTCTGGTTTGGGTGAAGCCTCAGCGACATTAGTCTGTACAGTCCTGCATTTATCTTCGACCGCAGCCCCACAGCTGATGCAGGGGGGGGGGGCATAAACGGGAGGAATTTTTCAAAATAGAAATGTTTTACAGTTTGTGTATTATAAATCTGTATGTTCTAAAGAGAATTTCAACCTAACTAGTTTTTTTGGAGCTTTTATCACTAAAATGACAAATTCAATCCTTTTTTTTTTGTTTTGTTTCCCTTCTGTGAGATGGGGGTGAAGACCCTCACTCTGTCATGTCTGTATTATGACGCTGTCTGTTCTTGTGTTGTGAATGGCTTTTTCTGTGCTTGACCACCTTCATCAAAAGAAAAATAAAACTCTTAATGCTTTACTCCTGTCGTCACTATTGTGTGTGTGTTGGCACAACAGAGCATTTGTTAGAATTTAGGGTGGGGGGCTTATTTAATAGTCACATAAAGGCACCCACCTCAGCTGCGTCAAACCTCTTCCACGCTTAAACCCTTATCCCTTATCTCTCCTTGTTTTGGTTCCTTTTTTTAATTCCAAAATGAAACTGGAGAGGCTGTTTTCTTTGAAGACAGTTGTCACACAGGGCAGATCAAATATCCAGCGAAAAACAAGAACACCAAAGCAGGAAATCAACTGTGAGACCCCATTTTACTGAGTTTTATTCTTTGTGTGGGAAATGCTGTCAGAATAGTGCTGATTCTGGAAGCTGTTGGATAAACTTCCAGGCAATGTTCTTTTATCTGTAGAGCTGTAATCTGGTGGAGGGAAGTTCTCTGTTGTTGAGGAAAATACAAATTAGTGTGATCACAGAGTTATCCGTTGCTTAACCCTTGTGCTATCCTAGGCACGTTAACGTTGGGAGTTGGGTCATCTAGACCCACTAGACAGTGCTCTGAACCTTTTTTCTTCAATGATTTGTGATCTTCACTGGTGTCCATGGATTACATGAAATCTTTCTACCTTTATCCACCTTTGTCATAGTAGGGAGAACACATCAATGTATACAGATTGAGCATACAGATTGTCAGAAGTCAGAGCTCTGTCTCCCCTCGGGTCACCAGCGGTAACCAATTCCAGAGTTCCAACCACTACATCCAGCAACCCCAGCACACACTTCCTGGATGCCACACACCTGATGGCATAAATTATGTGGTATTATTAAAACGCATGTAAAAAAAAAAAGCCTTTTTGACTGCTAAAACTGTGTTCCTTATGAAGCTTTTCCTGGCGATTTATGATCTTTTTTGCTTGCCATAATCTCAAATCAGACAACATGCTGCTGGACTTGGACTTTGGTGAGCTTAGTGGAAAAATCCATGGATAAACAAATCCTTTGTGATAATCTGATGTACACATGTGGCAGGTTGTCCTTGTTAGGAGACAAACAAAATAAGATTTCCATCACTCACTGGTGGTACAGTGGAATAATGCTGGGCTTGCAATATTTTTCCATGGAATCACTTGGATTCAAATCTCAAATACATTACTATGTTTTAAAAAAAGAAACTGCAACCACGCCCCTTTTACGACAGTCTTGGGACAACACAGGACAGCATAAATTACGTGCTACTTTAAAAACGCACGTAAAAAGCGTTAACTGTTTTCTTTATGCAACTTTTATTGGCAATTTATGATCTTTTTTGCTTGCCATAGTCTCAAATCACACAAAATACTGCTAGACTTGGAATTAGGTGAGCTTTAGAAACAGACGATGATTGTAAGAACACCTTGTGCTATCCTAGGCACTTTAACGTTGGGAGCTGGGTCATCTAGACCCACTAAACCAGGGGTCGGCAACCATTTTTACTCAAAGAGCCATTTGGGACCACCCCTAATTAAAAAGAAAGCACCCGGAGCGTTTTGACATCATTATATATATTATGCATGATATTATATCGGGTGCCTATTACGCCGATCGGCGATCGACTGGTCGATCTTCAAGGACATGAGTGTAGATCGCTGGCCAGAAAAGAAAAAAACATTTAAAATCCACCAGCCAATCAAAATCCTCACTGAGAAGTATCGACTTGATTGATATGTAGATTTCGGGCTAATCGACATCGTCCAGCGATACATCACTGCACGTTTAAATTCACTGAGCGCAAATCCCCGTCAGAAAGTTATTGCCCTCGGTAGAAGACCATCCGACAACCGGAGTAATGTTTGGTCACCGGCCAGGTCTCTCCTCAAGTATCAGCTCTGCAGTTCTCATTCAATAAATACGAAGCCTATTAAGGGAAGTTGTTTTATCAGGGCACGCGCTTCGATCGGAGCCAGCAGCGCTTTTTAAATGCCATGAAAAATGAACAAAATAAAATAAAATTAATTTTTTTAAAATACTCGTTATTTCCCAAAAAGTCACAGGAGCCACAACAGAAGGATGAAGAGCCACATGAGGCTCCAGAGCTAAGTGGGTTGTCGCACCCCTGCACCAGACAGTGCTCTGAACCTTTTTTCTTCAATGATTTGTGATCTTCACTGGTGTCCATGATTACATGAAATTTTTCCACCTTTATCCACCTTTGTCATGGTAGGAATAACACGTCAATGTAAGGGGGGGTCATCTACGATAGCACAAGGGATAAATGGCAGAATTGTTACCGGGAGCTGATTTTATAATATGTTTTTAATACTTGTTATTAAAAAGTATAAGATAGCACAAGGGTTAATTCTGGTTTCAACCAATTGAAGTCAATTGAGTTGCCATTTTTTTGCAACACAGCTTGAACTCATCAGTTTTCTGTGCAGTTTTTTTCTGATAATGCCCTGCCAGCGTTTCAAAATACTAAAAACTGTGTGGTGTAAAGAAATTAAAGAAAGAAAAGTGAGAGTCAGAAAATCAGACAGAGCTATAACTAAGTAAACATGTTTATCTTGGTCTTATGTTTCTTATAACTGCGTTGACCTTCAGTATGATTCCATGCAAAGCGTAGTCTGTGGTCAAAGCAGAGCTGCAGTAAACAGGAGTCAGGGAACAGCAGGAATATGACGGAGTGGCTGCAGGGTTTCCTCTGTGTGGTTAGCATATACGGGCTTCTCACCTGAGTTCAGAGGAATTGTGATGGAAAACCAAATGAGACGAAACATTGATGATGTTTGAAACACTGCTATTCTGCTTCTTTCTCACCTGAAACTGAATCATTTGCATTTTTGTAAACAAACATTTCATAGAAACTCAATCAACTGCAATTTGAAGAAATCTGTAATTAACAATTTACTGTTTACATTCTTTCCTGAGATTTTTTGCTCTGTTCCAATATATTCAGTAGAATGAAATCAGTAACACTTTTTTACAGTTCAGTTCAATTATAGTCCATAGTTGTCTTTCTGCATCAGACAGAACAAAAATGTGTCACTTTTTTCTTTTTATTTAGACATTAAATTCAGTCAAATACAACATACTTTACAACAACTGTGTTCTGTAGTTGATTATATTTGTGTAAATAAAGAATCTTCACATTCAAATCTCCATGGCCAATCAAACTTTCAAAGTTATTGGAACAAAAAGAGCAGCTGCAATAATACTTCTAGTCATGAACTCTTTCAAAGACAGTCATAAGTTTAACTGCAGGAAAACAGTTCTGTCAGAAATATTCTTAGAGAAAAGACGTAACGTCAATAAAAGTGTGATGTTCTCAGTCTGAACATCTTCCAGTGCAGGATTTTCTTCAACCCAACTTTTCAAATGTTGAAATGAAATGTCATGTAAAACATGTTACAGAGTTAACTTATGTCATTGACATGGTAAATAATGGTTACAACACATTTACTGTAAAGAAAAGTCCTTCACTCAAAGTGAAGTTAGTGCTGCTGCTGCTGCCTCACACATGTGCAGCCAACAGCCACATCCATGACACATCTGCAGCATCCTAAAGTTGAATTTTGAATGACAGAAATCTGAATGTGGAATTGGCTGGAGATCATGTTCTCCAGGGTGCATTTGCCACACACAGCCTGTGGGATAAATCTTGGTCTTCTGCTGTCCACAGCTTCACTAAAATGAAAAAAGAAAAGAGGATTTAGAAAATGTTTTTTATGAGTTTAGACATTTCTACTACAACATTCTTCCAGATTCATGATTTGACTCTAATGCTTTGGGTTCCTGGAGTCGTTGACATTTGTTTGTTGTTCTACTCTTTATCAAAAGTCCATGGTGCAACAGGAGGCATTGCCCAGGTCCCGACACTGGTTTAAAAATGCATAATGACATATTTGGGCAGAGGCACTGATCAGGCAGGGTGATGGGGAACTAAAAGTAGCCCCATCAGTCCCAAGAAGAGCTAAAGAAGAAAGAAACAAAAAGAAACATGTTTGTTTGCCGTCATGAGACATGTAGCCCAACCTCAAAACTGCTACGCTGTCATGTGTTGAGTGTTAACATTGATCCTAAACCATAAAGCAGTCACTGTGTACTCACCTGGTCAGGCCGTGCAGTGCATGCTGGGTTCTGGAGGAGCAACAAATGTCCTGAGAGCTGGTTGGAGTAGAGCAGTGTTTCCTCTGTAATCTTTGGAGAATCCGTCCTCTGCCACAGATCCTGTCTGACTGACTCCAGACTCACCTGTGCTCTTTTATCTCTGGTGTTGGGACTATTTGGGAGATTTGCAAGGCTGGAAAGCAGTAGAGGCGTAATGAGGTATTTGTTGACTGCAACTCAGCTTACTTTGTATGTTAAACAGTTACTCTGTTCCATTTTTGGCTGCATTTTTGTTGACAGGATGCATGTGTGATGTGTGTCACATTTCAGCTTTGACAGGATGAACTCTCTGCTCATCCCTTTTCTCCACTTATTATCATTAAAAATGGAAAGAACCATCAAATAAACAGCGAGGAGAATCCTGCTCAACATCTAAAACTGCACAAGAAAGACCTTTATAGACTATAATTGAACTGAACTGTAAAAAAGTGTTACTGATTTCATTCTACTGGAATGAAATTGTGGAAAGAATGTAAACAATAAATTGTTAATTACAGATTTCTTCAAATTGCAGTTGATTGAGTTTCTATGAAATGTTTGTTTACAAAAATGCAAATGATTCAGTTTCAGGCGAGAAAGAAGCAGAATAGCAGAAGCTCAAAACAGGCATCATCAATACCACCTCATTTGGTTTCCTTTCTCCATCACAGAGAGACCTCTGAACTCAGGTGAGGGAAGCCCACATTAACGCCCACACAGAGGAAACCCTGCAGCCACTCCATCATATTCCTGTTGTTCCCTGACTCCTGTTTACTGCAGCTCTGCTTTGACCACAGACTACCGCTTTGCATGGAATCCCTTACTGAAGGTCAACATGATTAGAAAACACAGACAAGATAAACATGTTTACTCAGTTACAGCTCTGTCTGATTTCTCTGACTCTCTCACTTTTTCTTTCCTTTGAATTTCTTTTTACACCACACAGTTTTAGTATTTTGAAACTGGCAGAATGATGGCATCAGAAAAAACTGCACAGAAAACTGATGAGTTCACGCTGTATTGCAAAAAACAGGCAACTCATTTTGGCCGTGATGGTTTGATAACCTGCTGCTGCTGTTGTGATCCTGCAGGAGAGTTTGACGACTCCATCCTGAGGCTGGCAAAGAACGACGCCATTGTTGCAAAGTAAGAAGGCTGAAGGTTCACGTTCTAGTAGATGTTAATGCCTATTTGCTGTTAACTTCATGTTTGTCTTGTTTTACAGGAACATCTAAGGTCAACTCTGGAGCCACGGCAAATTTGTAAAATAAAAATGGAGGAAAAAAACCTTGTTTCTTATTTTACTGTGTTGTCGAGTATCCTGACACTGGATCTGCATTTTCAATGAGGAACCTTTTTGTAGGAAAACAATCCAGAGATGTTCCACATTTGTAGACATATCAGGTCTTTTTTTCTAGACTGGGCCTTTTGTGTTCGTTCTCTAAAAATCGCTCTGGTTAATCAATGCCACAGACCGACCTTTCATGGGGATTCTCAAATATTTGCAGTAAATAATCCATCATTTTCCATAGGGCACCGGCCGCAAGCGGGTGTTGACGCCCCACTGAAGATGAAGCTTCTTCTTTGCTGAATTCGAGACAAACTCCAGTTTAATCAAATGTCTATATTTTCTAACAATTCGCTTCATTAGAATGAGAACTTTACATGAAAACACAGAGTCTGCAGATCTGAGGCTGAGAGGAAGGGAGTTCCAGAGGGATGGAGCGATTGCTGCAAAGGCACTGTCACCTGTAGTTTTTATTTTTATTAATTTTTATATTCTTTTATTTTTATTTTTTTATTAAACTTGTTCTGCCCAACAACTGAACAAAATGAGATTAGAGCGCTGAAGGCCTTGTGTTGACAGGGTTACTATCACAAAAAAGAGTGTTATATATCTTCAAGAAAACCAGATTGTAAATTTGTAAAAAACCTCTTTTGTTTTTTTTGAATATTTTTATTTATTTGTTACATGTGTAACAAAATAAATGGTGGGCCAATGGTTAAGCACGCCCGCAGGAGGGGGGGACCGCCCACCCACTCAGCCAGGCACAGAGCGCCGGGAGGCACAGGCGAACTCCGGCCGGGGCCCCATGCCCGGGACAGGCGCGCTTAGCCGTACCAGGTGGCAGCCATGGGGGCCACCAGGTGTCGGACACCGGGTGCCAGACACCGGGCGCCAGACACCGGGCGCCAGATATCGAGACGCGGGCCAAGGACGAAGCCAGGGCCCAGAGGACCCATGAGCAACCACCACCCAGCCGGGTGCCCCATCTCCGCAGGCCAGCTCCGGCACCAGTGTGCCACCTTTAACATGCGTGGACCCAGACACATGTTGAAGTCCATGAGACTGCTGAAACCTCTGGCAAAGAGGTCAGAGTCATCACATGTGCATGTTAAAATCACCAACTATGATCAGGTTAGGACAGCTCATAGGAGGATAAAAAGTCACTGAACTCCTTTAAAAAGAGGCTGTTTGGTGCAGGTGGACGGTAGACAACACCACAGTACAGAGGGTACTTGTCCCCGAATTCATATGAAAGTCTGAATACCTTTGCTAACACTAATTCAAATTACAGTGGGGGTCAAAAGAGACCAAAAGTAAAAAATTCAACCAATTTTATGTATGTCTCAACAGGCTTCACTTATTCTAGAAAACATGAAATTAGTTTATAAAAATACAGAAAACTCCTAAAAATAACATATTCCAGGGAAAAAAGAGGCCTCAGGGGTGTCCACATGAAGGAGGGATTCTCTACCAGGACAGACAGGCGATGAACCAGAACTCTTGGAGAAGAATTAGCTTATCTAACTTTACAGCTACATGTTTGAATATTGTAGCAGATGGGCGTCATCCAGATGAGTTGGGGGACGGCTGGGGGGCGAGGTGAGCTAGAGGCAGGGTCCAGTAAAAATCTGACTTTTGAAACTTAAAAACTTTTAAAATAGTAAAGAATGTAATTGACGTTGTCTTGTGTTGTCCCAACATGGGCATAAAAAGTGTTGTCTCATCGCGTACAAGCCGTGCGCTCCAAAGTTTAGCACATTCAAAAACGCCGTGAATGATCGAAAAGAATTACATGTAGAACCTAGTGTTTAAAAACCTCTGCACCTTGTGTTGTTTCTCATGTGGGATTGTGAGTTTGACTCCAGGGCAAACACACGAGTATCTTTGTTTGATATCTTTTTCTTTTGCTGACTTTTAGCAACAGTATTATTTTGATTGTAGCTTCTTGTTGTTGATCCTCATTATCTTCTTATTTGTTTTTACAGTTATCTATTACATTAATAAATTATTCAAAATTTCCAAGCAGACTTTCTTTGTGATATATTAATATTTTACAAATATATTGTAATATACATATATTACAAATGATTAATGTATGTATATATTTTAGATAGATATTTTATAAGACATAACCTTAACACTTGATTCCTGTTTAAAACTGTGAAAAAATCCAAAATGGATGAACAAATCCTTTGTGATAATTTGATGTACACATGTGGCAGGTTGTCCTTGTTAGGAGACAAACATAAGTTTTCCATAAATCGCTGGTGGTACAGTGGAATAATGCTGGGCTTGCAATGTTTTTCCATGGAATCACTTAGATTTGTCATGTCTCGTCTAGCTTCCTGTTGTCTCGTGTGGGGTTTCCTGTTTTATTTTGAAAGTCTAACCTACCTCTCGTTCCAGACCTTCCCCTTCCTGCCTTGTCTGTTCCCCACACCTGAGTCTGCCTCATCATCCCAGATAATTCCCACCTCAAAGCTTCCCTCCTCATGTATTTATAGCTTGTGTTTCCCTTTGTCCTGTGACTGTTTGTCATGTGCTTTCACCTGCCAAAGCTAGCTCTTCTCTTGTGTCCAAGAATTAAAACCTTCTTGCTCTGCATCTAAGTCCAGTCCTGTGTTCTGCCTCGTCAGGGATTCAAATCACAATACATTACTATGTTTTATCTTTTGGTAAGATATGAACCTTCGCGGACCCTGAGATCCTCTGGCTCTGGTCTGTAAACCATTCCGTTTGTAAAAACTAAAGCCTATGGAGAAGCTGCGTTTTAGCACTATGGCCCCGTTTATGGAACAGTCTGCCAGAGGACCTGAGAGCCACAGAGAGCATAAATGCTTTTAAGAAAAGGCTCAAGACCTATCTGTTTAACCTGGCTTTTAGCTATTTTTTTACTACTTTTATTTATTTATTAAAATTTATATGTATTTTTATTTATTTATTTATCCATTTTATCTTGTTTTATGAACTTGAACCTGATTTTTAACGCGTTAGTTTAATTAACCTTATTTAAATGTTTTATTGTTTTTATCAATGTGTTTAATATTTGATTCTCATTTTTATTTATCTTTATTTCCGGTGCTTCCTCAGTTGGATCCTCCCCTGGGTCGGCTAGTTGTTCAGCTACTCAGAAGCTTGATGGGACCTGCATCACCACTTAGCTGTGGTGGAGCGTGTCCCCCAGATGCTGCATTTGGTTGTCTTCATGCTGTTCACGGGGGGGGAGGTTCCAGTTATCAGCGTTTCCAGCATCTTGTTTTTGTGCTCAGCCTATTTTTCATTGTATTCTCCCATCAGTTAGGGGGTGGGAGATGTGAAAGGAGTGGGGGGCTAGGTACGGGGATGGGGGCCCTATTTATTGATTTATTTTTATTTATTTATTTTTTAATCGTCAATGCTTGTTTTTATATTTTGTTGTGTCTTAATGCAAAGCACTTTGTGTTATATTTCTATATGAAAAGTGCTTTATAAATAAAGCTTGATTTGATTTGATTAAAAAAAACTGCAACCACACCCCTTTTACGCCCGTCTTGGGACAACACAGTACAGCATAAATTACTAATATAAAACGCACATAAAAAGCTAAAACTGTGTTCCTCAATGCGCTTTTATTGGCGATTTATGATCCTATTTTTGCCATAGTCTCAAATCAGACAACATGCTGCTGGACTTGGAATTAGTTGAGCTTTAGAACCAGACGTTGATTGTAAGAACACCATCTTCAATATCTGCTGTGCCACACTGAACTGATTTATTTTTGGTTGTTTGTTGCCTCATTCAGTGATCTCTGACTGTGGCTGTTTTCTGAGAGTGACCCCAGTTTTTGAGGGTGCATGTGGGTCGACAGAAGGTGAATCAGGATACATCAGGAGGCTCTTTATTGACTACAGTTCTGCATTCAACACGGTTGTTCCCCACAAACTCGCCCACAAACTGTTCTCCTTGGAATACATCCCATCATTCAGACTGGCTCCTGGACTTTTCTGACTGGCAGGCTCTCAGTCTGTCAGGAATAGGAACAGGACTTCAGCCAGCACCATCACAAACATTGGCACACCACAGGGCTGTGTTCTCAGCCCCATCCTCTACACCCTGTTCACCCACGACTGTGTGGCCTCTCATAAGGACAACATCATCCTGAAGTTTGCTGACGACACTGGCCAGGATAGGGACGATCACTGGGCGTGGGACGAAGCAGCCTACAGGAGGGAGGTGGCCAGTCTGGTGACATGGTGTGAGGACAACAACTCCCACCTCAAACACAGACAAAGGAGATGGGATGGTGACATGAGGAAGGAGCTGAGGAACCTCATCAGTCAGCCTCTTATCCAGGGTCTGGAAGTGGAGAGGGTGAGCAGCTTCAAATATCTGGGGGTCCACCTCAGCCAGGACCTCACCTGGGCACTAAACACATCACAGCTGGTGAAGAAAGCTCATCAGCGGCTGTACTTCCTGAGGAGGCTGAGGAGGTTCGGCATGTCCCCAAAGATCCTCAGTAATCCCACAGCGACAGGTTGAGTCCATCTTGACTAGCTGCATCGCAGTGTGGTACGCAGCTCTACTGCCATGGACCGCAAACGCCTGCAGAGAGTGGTGAAGACTGCGTCCAAGATCACCAGGACTCCTTTGCCCTCGCTGCAGAGCACTACAAACGCAGTGGCTCGGTGGGAGAGCAGCCTCCCCATTGTCAAGGCGACCCCACCCACCAAGAATGAGGACTGTTCACCTCTTAGACGGAGGGGTACAGGAGTGTGAAGTGTAGACCACCAGACTAAAAACTCTTTTTTCCCTCTGCCATCAGAGATTCCTTAACAGCTGACAGGAGTCTGAACAACAACTGCACCTTTGCACATCCCCACTGTCCGCTACTGTTATTGTCACTTTTTAAGACTTTTATACGGGTTAACCGACATCTTGTGTTTAGGCATGTTGTGTGTGAATTTTTTTTTTCTTTTTCTTCAGTTTCTCCTTTTTGGTGATTCGGAGCAGGCAGCAAAGAAAAGAATCTCATTGTACAGGGAAACCCGTTTTTACTGTGCATATGATAATAAACCTCTTTGAATCTTGAATCCTTCTCCTGAAGGTCATGAAGTAAAAAGAAAATGTTTGAGTTCATAAAGAGTCTTCCTACACTGCTTTTAAAATAAGAACTGATGAACTGGGTTGCAGACATTGACTGTATTTGAGATATGAACCAAGTGACTGTCAAGTCTCCAATAGAAAATGGCTAAATTCTGGCTCCAACCAAATACAGTCAATTGAGTTGCCATTTTTTTGCACTACAGCGTGAACTCATCAGTTTTCTGTGCTGTTTTTTTCTGACGGCATCATTCTGCCAGTTTCAAAATACTAAAACTGTGTGGTGTAAAAAGAAATTCAAAGGAAAGAAAAGTGAGAGAGTCAGAGAAATCAGACAGAGCTGTAACTGAGTAAACATGTTTATCTTGTCTGTGTTTTATAATCATGTTACCCCTGCAGTGATTCCATGCAGCAGTAGTCTGTGGTCAAAGCAGAGCTGCAGTAAACAGGAGTCAGGGAACAACAGGAATATGACGGAGTGGCTGCAGGGTTTCCTCTGTGTGTATGCACGTGGGCTTCCCTCACCTGAGTTCAGAGGAATCTCTCTGTGATGGAAAACCAAATGAGACGAAACATTGATGATGCCTGTTTGAAACACTGCTATTCTGCTTCTTTCTCACCTGAAACTGAATCATTTGCATTTTTATAAACAAACATTTACAGAAACCACTACCGTATTTTCCGGACTATAAGTCGCTGCGGAGTATAAGTCGCACCAGCCCAAAAATGCATTATAAAGTAGAAAAACAGATAAGTCGCACTGGACTATAAGTCGCATTTTGATGGGAAATTTATTTGACAAAAATCTGGAGACTGAACTAATAACTTGCACAAACTCATGACACAATCATAGCAGACTGTTTATCTCTGTAATTCTCACAGTAATTCTTTTTCTCATATTTATTTATTTATTTATTTATTCCTTTCATCAAGCATCATTGGCCAACTAATACTCTGTTTTCATCCTGTATTTGTAGAAACAGCTGTCCTTTTTATTGCATTTCTGAATCTATGAAATCATTGAAAATAGGAATATTATGATGTTAGCCTTCAAGATCTTACTTCGTAAAAAGAATTGCTGATTCTCTGAGTCACTAACATACTCTACCACCAACATACCATACATCAAATTGACCTAGAACATCATCTCTGTTCCTCACAAATGAACATAACAGGAGGGTTAACAATGTATTTATTTCAATTTATTTCTAATATAAGTCGCTGTGGAGTATAAGTCGCACCCCTTGCCAAACTATGAAAAAAAGGGTGACTTATAGTCCGGAAAATACGGGTTACAGGTTTAAATCTTTTATATGTGTTTTTGCACATACTTGAGTCTGACATCTCTGAGGAAGATGGAAGACATCCGTCCTCATCAGAGTCGTCTCTAAAGACGGACGTCTTCCATCCAAACATGTCAGGTATGTGGAAAAACACAACAAAGTCTGTTATAAAAGAACCTAAGAAATCAAGTTTAGTATTTACATTTTTTCCCTGAGATTTTTTGATCTGTTCCAATGTATTCAGTATAATGAATCAGTAATACCTTTGTACAGTTGAGTTCAATTATAGTCCAAAAAGGTCTTTTCTGTGCAGTTTATCTGATGGTTCTTTCTATTTTTAATTTTAATAAGTCGAGGAAAAGTAAAAGAAAAAAAGGTAAGGAATGTGATGAGCAGAGAGTTCATCCTGTCAAAGCTGAAATGTGACACACATCACACATGCATCCTGGTAACAAAAATGCAGCCAAAAATGGAACAGAGTAACTGTTTAACATGCAAAGTAAGCTGAGTTGCAGTCAACAAATACCTGGTACTCCTCTACCACTTTCCAGCTATGCAAAATCTCCCAAATGATCCCAACACTGCAGAGATAAAAGAGCACAGGTGAGTCTGGAGTCAATCAGACAGGATAATCTCTCCAAAGATTACAGAGGAAACACTGCTCTACTCCAACCAGCTCTCAGGACATTTGTTGCTCCTCCAGAACCCAGCATGCACTGCACGGTCTTACAGAGTACACAGTGACTGCTATGGTTTAGGATCTACCAATGTTAACACTCAAATACATGACAGCTGTGAGGCAGTTTTGGAGGTTGACTGCATGTCTCATGACTGCAAACAAAACATGATTTTTTTTGTTTCTTTTTCTTCTTAGCTCTTTCTTGGGACTGATGGGGCTGCACAGTTCTATCCACCCTGCCCTGATTGGTGCACTCACACCCAAATATGTCATTATATGCATTTTAAACCAGTGTCGACCCTGGGCAATACCTCTGTTGCACCATGGACTTTTGATAAAAGGTAAGAACAACAAGCAAATGTCAACGACTCCAGGAACTCAAAGCATTAGAGTCAAATCATGAATCTAAAGAATAAGCTGTAGTAGAAATGTCTAAACTCATAAAAAACATTTTCTAAATCCTCTTTTCTTTTTTCATTTTAGTGAAGCTGTGGACAGCAGAAGACCAAGATTTATCCCACAGGCTGTGTGTGGCAATGCACTTCTGGAGAACATGATCCTGCCAATCTACATTCAGATTTCTGCTATTCATGACATTCAAAATTCAACTTCAGAATGCTGCAGATGTGTCATGATTATGGCTGTTGGCTGCACATGTGTGAGGCAGCAGCAGCACTAACTTCACTTTGAGTGAAGGACTTTTTTTTTTACAGTGAATGTGCTGTAACCATTATTTACCATGTCAATGACATAAGTTAACTCTGTAACATGTTTTACATGACATTTCATTGCAGCTGCTCTTTTTGTTCCAATACTGTTAAAGCGAATGCTGGCCATGGAGATTTGAATGTGAAGATTCTTTTACACAAATAATATAATCAACTACAGAGACACAGTTGTTGTAAAGTATGTTGTATTTGACTGAATTTAATGTCTAAATAAAAAGAAAAAGTGACACATTTTTGTTCTGTCTGATGCTTTTGGTGAAACTTAACCTTGTCTGCATTTGTACTTTTGTATAAATCATTTTACAATCTGATAATGTTCACTGCTGGCTTTAAAAAATATCCGTCCATCCATCCATCCATCCTCAGGGCTGCATGGTCTGGTTACTGCTCTTTCCTCACAGCCAAAAGGCCCTGCTTTAAAAAATGTGACTATATCTATTCTCTAGGAAAGATTTTCAAAAAATATATAAGACATTTAATCTTCATGAAACAGGTTCTATGGATAATTGAGTTTCAAAACACATTAGCTTTTACATAACCATTTAATTATTTTAGGCTTTATTTATTTGGTCAGTGCTTAACATTTTGTCCTTTTCATACTTAACCGCTTCTGCAAATGTAAGTTGATATGTAAGCATGAGGTAATATGTTTTGGCTTAACCAGTTCTCTCAGTGACTTATTACTCACAATGCTGTTTTGTTACATTATATTAGTCGATGATCACATGATGACCTGTTTTTTATATCTTCTTCCATTTTATATTAAAGCACCTTGTGATCAACTTATGTATGATGAAAGGTAAAAAAATAAAGCGGCGATTGGTTGGTTGATTGATGGCATCTGGAACAGGCAACAAGGAAAGCTGCAAACAGCTAAATACGAGTAAATTAAGTCCTGAGAAGCCAGCTCAATGGCAACAAGACCCGGGCAATAAACAGCTACACACTGCCAGTTATCAGATACCCTGCAGGAATAATAGGATGTCCAAAGGAAGAGATACAGACCACGGATGTTAAAACACGAAAGCTCCTCACTGTACATGTACTGTAGCTACGTGGCTTTGGAAATGGCCCAGCGTTGTAAGCCCTGTAGGGACGAGTTTATAAAAAAATTAACGCTGAAAGTAGCTGACATTGTCCAGAGCAAAACAAACTTGGTATTTTGCAGAGACTTTGAGGAACCCATGCCCTAGGGAACCCCAAAATCTAGGGCAAAGTTTTCATCTTACCCTGGTCATTTATTAGATGACCTTTCACTCCAGAATCTGCCTCTAATTTCCAGATCGCACTAACAAAGACATGAAACCAGCACACATTGTACCTCATATGAGAACATGTCAGTGCAAGGGTGGCCATCTAAGGTAGCACAAGGGTTAAGGTTCTCATTCTAATGTGGGTTTGAATTGTTAGAAAATATGAGCATTTGATTAAACTGCACTGAGTTTGTCTCAATTCAGCAAAGGAAGAGCTTCATCTTCAGTGGGACATCCTTTTGACGCGGTGCCCATGGAAAATGATGGATAATTTACTGCAAATGTTGGAATCCCATGAAGACGGTCTGTGGCATTGATTAACCAGAACGATTTTTAGAGAACAGACACAAAGGCCCAGTCTAGAAAAAGACCTGATATGTCTACAAATGTGGAACATCTGGATTGTTTTTCCTACAAAAAAAGGTTCCTCATTGAAAAATGCAGATCAGTGTCCAGGATACTCTGACAACACAGTAAAATAAGAAACAAGGTTTTTTTTCCTCCATTTTTATTTTGGTACGTGCCAAGGCCGCCTCGTCTCGGCATAGCCCCGACGCCGGTTCGCCATGCCTCCTCAGCGCTTGTGCCTGGCTGCGGGTGGGCGTCCTCCCTCCCAAGCCGGGTTGGCGCGTAACCATTATACCATTTATTTGTTACAACTACATGTAACAAAATAAATAAAAAATAATAAAAAAAAAAGGGTTTTTTACAAATTTACAATCTGGTTTCTCGAAGATATATAACCTCTTTTTGTGATAGTAAACCCTGTCCAACACAAAAGGCCTTCAGCTCTAATCTGTTTGCTCAGTTGTTGAACAGAATAAGTTTAATAAAAAAATAAAAATAAAAGAATATAAAAATTAATAAAAATAAAAACTACAGGTGACAGTGGCTTCGCAGCAATCGCTCCATCCCTCTGGAACTCCTCTCTCAGCCTCAGACTAAGAGACTCTGTGTTTTCATGTAAAGTTCTCATTCTAATGTGGGTTGAATTGTTAGAAAATATGAACATTTGATTAAACTGCACTGAGTTTGTCTCAATTCAGCAAAGGAAGAGCTTCATTCAGTGGACGTGCCCTTTTGATGCAGTGTCTATGGAAAATGATGGATTATTTACTGCAAATGCTGAACTTCTAAGTGAAGACCTAGTCTGTGGTATTGATTAACCAGAACGATTTTAGAGAACAGTGACACAAAGGCCCAGTCTAGAAAAAAAGACTGATATGTTCATACAAATGTGAAACATCTGGATTGTTTTTCCACAAAAAAGGTTCCCTATTGAAAAATGCAGATCAGTCCAGGATACTCTGACAACACAGTAAAATAAGAAACAAGGTTTTTTTCCTCCATTTTTATTTTACAAATTTGCCGTGGCTCCAGAGTTGACCTTAGATGTTCCTATAAAACAAGACAAAACATGAAGTTAACAGCAAATAGGGCATTAGCTATCTACTAGAACGTGAACTTCCCCGCTTCTTACTTTGCAACAATGGTGTCATTCTTTGCCAGCCTCAGGATGGAGTCGTCAGACTCTCCCTGCAGGATCACAACAGCAGCAGCAGGTTATCAAACCATCACGGCCCAGAGTTCAACAGCTGGACAGATCTGCCCCGTCTGGGAGGCCTAAAGATGGCCGCACTGCCAGCAGCTGCAGCCTTGCTTTTTATGAAGTACATATAAAGAAAAGGTCCTGCATTCTGTGACAAAACCTTTCACTGAAGAGACAAAAGGTACTTCTAATAGGCTCAGAAACCGGCTTTATCTGCAGCGACTCTCCGTGTGGAAAACATGTCTGTTTAGCCGAAGAAGTTTGGAATTTTCTTTCATGTCTAAATATTTCCCATAATCCTTCCTGTCTGCTGATTGGTTCTCATGTAATTGACCCTTGACCACAACTGCTGGCTACACATTAGCACTTATTCCTACATTGAGTTTGCCACCATTTCTGCTCCGTCCGAACCTGTGGTCCTCAAAGACTCGTCTATCATGAAGACTCGAGCGTTATGGAATTTTTGACACTTACCATTCTGCGGATGGCGCCACAGATGGCGTAGGTCTTAAACTGACCTGTTAGTTTTACCTAATACTTTGTCGACCTGGAAACTAAAGACAAATGGGGGTGAGATGGCAGCTGCACCCGTCACTAAACCCCCTGCAGGCCTTCACTACTAAAGTACACGCTTGGTCTTAATCTACTCAGTGGCTTCTACTAGAAGAAAAGCACATTTGTCTTTTTTTTCTTTAGGCGTTTAAACGTCACACACAGGTGAGTTCAACACAAACACAAAAACCATTTGAAACAAACTAACAGACTCAGTTCTTTATCTGATAGTCAGGCTTCCTAAAGGTTTCTTCGAAAGTTATATTAAAGACTTGCAGAACAATTACTTGTCAGTGACATGATAGATTACAATTACTAGCCTATAGAAACCCTCATTACTTCATTACTCACAGTAATGCAGTGAAACCATAGTTGACTCATTAAACTAATGTGTGTAAGAAGTCGGCTCTGATACGGTCTCTTGGTTAAATGAAACAGAACAGGATATTTAATAAACACAGTTACTGATGCATGGGCTCTAATGTGAAATCAGAAGATGTAGTGATGAAGGAGCAGAAATATACACGTAAGCAAATATGTAGGCTACCCAACACCTGCAGATATTTGGATTTTCTTTCCTAATTTGTTGAAGATAAAGGCAAAAATAATTCACTTAAGTAGCGTGTTTTGTGCTGAGACGAACTGCTCAGTTCACACACCATGTAGGCTACTATATTATTTGTACATTCTGCTATATTTTTCATGTTCAAAACAGGCGAAACAGCAAATCTCTGCATGTGCTATAAGTGAAACCTAACAGCCTGTGTCTGCAAGATGTGTTTGGTTCCCTGTGAGCCTCACCACTGTTATCTTGCTATAAGGATGATCATTAGCGACACCCTAATGACCAAAATGTTATCAGAAAGTGGAGTGAAGAGTTTCCAGGAAAAATGGACAGTTTTTTTCTTTTCTTTCACTGAAGCTGAATGCAAAACCCGAATGCTTTGTATGTCATCAACATCGCAGTGCTCAAAGAATATGACATTCAGCAACGCCACTATGAGACTCACCATAAAGAACAGTTTCTGGACTGCTTCAGTGTCAGATGTAAAATATTCAGTGTGTATAAAATTGAACAGACCAACTTTTTTTTAATTTAATTTTATTCAAGATCCAACATAGAAGCCTAATCACTGTCCTGCAAGGATCAATTATTTAGCGCAGGCAGGAGGTCTAGACGCCCACCAGAAGGTCAAAGGGGTTCAACACTGGCGTAAGCACATCGAGGTGGACATACCTGTCCTTCCTTTTTCCTGCTTCAGTCTCACATGACACATTTTCAAGAAATTTCACAACTGCTGCAGACAAAGATCTGTACCAAATTTTGTACACAGCACCAGTGGCATTTCACACGCCTCAGATCTGTACTTAGACATGAGGTCAATCTAGGTGTCAGTTGTAGACTCTTGGAGGATCTACCATTGCCATTACGTATTTGATCACAGCATTTTTCAATGGTTTTAAACAGAAAAGATAATCAGGGTTATTAAAATTGAAGATGCCATGTTGAATGGCAACAAATATGTCACCACATAATTCAAATATAAGGAAAAATCATCTTATTGGTAGTTTATTTTTTTCCTAATCAGTCTTTGCTCTCATGTTCTGTATTTTCTACTAACAGATTGTTTCTTTGCTTTTTCTCTTCCACTCAGCAAATGAATGAATGAAGCTACAGAGAAAAACTAACATGTAATTGCATTTAGTAGCATACCAGCAATGTTGATCTGAATGGAGTGTTTGGTCCTTGGCTCCAATGATTCTGTTATTGCAGAGCTGAACCAAATATTTCATTTGTCATTAGAAGATGCATTTTTCAAAGCGTAGGGACAAATTAACCTCAAATGTAAAAACAGCTTGCTCAAAACGTGTTTATTAGGAAGATAAAAGTCCACGTCTGTTGGGTTTAACTTAATGAAAGAAACTAGTAACAGGAAGCAAGTGAACATGTAAACCGTTGGTAAATGCAGAGCAACATGGTGCTTTCTGAGGTCTTCATTTGACTTTAAAGGTGTATTCAGGGAAACCCGTTTGGTCCGGATCGAGCCCAGAACCTTGTGTTTGGTCTTATTTAGTCTACTGACAAGCCGCTTTTCCTAATCCAAACCAAAGCTAGTAAAACCACATGACTCCAAAATCTCCCTCACCACAATTACAGGGCAGAGCAAAGCAGCTACAGACAGAAAATGGTGGAAATTTGCAGTCATCCTAGGTAGTCCATATTCCAACTAATATAGAGCTCAATCAACGTCAGGTTCAACACCTTTTTTCTGGTGTGGTCACGCTGCAGGGCGGTTACTGACAAGAAGACGTCTAAGAAGGTTCACTGATAAATGTTTATGACTTCTAGATTGTGGGGAAAACCGTGAGAAGCAATTTGAATCACGCTAAAAGTTGTTTTGATGAGTCTGAATTCATCCAACCACATTTCAATGAGTTGCTGTGACTCGTTGTTTGGTGTTATTGTATCATTTTAAGAGAATTATGTTAAGAAACTACAAGGTAGCTTTTAGGATGACGTCAGACGTGCGTGTCGCGTAACGAGATAAAAGTTTTCTTGCCGTGTTAAAATAAACCTACAGCAATATTTGGGATTTTTTTCCGTTAGGCATCCGCTATGAGAAGTTTATCCACTGACGCTTTTCCAAAACCAGCTATCAGGATGTGCATGAGGCTGCAGTGTTACTCTGTCTTTGAATAAACATAGCTTGATCGGTAATTAGCATAAAGTCGAGCACATCTAGTGGTAACATCATCGATACATTTTTCTTTGACCTGCTTCTCAAAATGTTATAGCAGTTTAACGTCAACTTTTTAAGTTAGGTTAGTTGATGTCTAATTTTGATACTAGGCGATTTTTGAGCAGGGAATGTTGGAACATGAGGTCATGTGACCCGTTTTGAGAAAGCTGATTGGCTGCAGCCACAAACATACAGAAGCACATCTAGCTAAATTAAATACTTTTAGACTGTGGCCTTCTTAATAAAATAACTGTTTTATTATTGTTTATTTAAATAATTCAATTGTGACTATTTACAAATATTTCATAGTATTTTATCCTTTAGTTTAATATTTTTTTCAATTTAGAAGACTTTATTTTCAGACTCTATTGGTACCTTGTAACAAATAGATGTCTGTTTTAAAGCGCGAAAAAAACAAATATAAAGCCAAATCATTTTATAAACATGTCACGCCAAAGATGTCAGTGTTCATTCTTCCTCACAGCACCTGTTGCTTTTAATTGAAAAGTACCATTTACTTGATTATAATCCTAATTAATTATAATTTGATAAATAGTAAATAAAAATGTATTTGTAGTCCTTTTGACTGATTTCTGGTAATGATGCTCCTTTTCTTGGATTGAATATAATGAGAAAGTTATCACGCTTAAAAACTCATTTGGATTCACTTTATTGTTTAGCTGTTTATTCAAGAAAAAAAACACACAAAAAGCACATATGAACAAAATGCTACAACTTTTTTTTCCTATCTGGATGATCCTCCCATCGGAAATTTTAAGCCCTTACCAGTGACCGTGCAGGGCAACTAATTAATTGTTTAGTCACGTATCTAGGTGCTAAGGTTGTGAGCGTTACGTGACCTTTACGTGAATATTTGATTAGTAACCTGAAAAACCAAAAGCTCCACGTTCTTCTCCATATTAAAAACTCAGAACTGTTCCCATAACGGGATCGTCAACGTCACGTGATGTTAACAGTAAAATTCCTTGATCCAATTTAATATAACTAAACACTTACCATTTCCGCGGGACGTACAGGTCCACAAATTCTCCAGCGTCGTTCTGCATGTTTTAGCTCGAAGTGGTCGCCTTCAAATCTGATAGAAATAGATCAATAAGAAAATCCATCAGAGACCCGGTTCAGCCTTTAGCACGGGCAAACCTGTCCCGGGCTAACATTTAAACCTACGTTTGACAAAAGGGATGCCAAAAATAAAGAAACTAAAAAGACATTTTTTTATCCAGAGGAAAATGGTTAGCATTAACTACTAGCACGCGGACGAGAACGACCGCGTGCGCTCGTTCTCTCTTATTGTAGACCACAAGGAGCAAATAAAGACTTAATAGAACCAGGTATGACTACAGGGTTACATTAACTATGTATCGTAGAATTAAAACAAACAAATGCGAACATATAGAATAACTTTGATTCGTTTTAAAAAAGAGCTGAACAGATACGCACCGCTCGCGACAAATGGCCGACAGGAAAGGAAGAACGACCCGGAAACGGAAATGAAGAGAAAACACGAAGGAGGCTTCGTCGCCCCCTGCTGGAGACACAATGATAGTCATTTATAACGCCACATGGAGGCAAATACATGTGCACTGAAGTTCAGACTGGATTCACTTGAAGGCCTTTTTGGTTGACTTGGAATAGAGCCATGTTTGCAAAAAAAAAAAAAAAACAACACTTTTCTTCTATTTATTTATTTATTTATTTATTTATTTACTATCGTTAATGACGAGACAAACTGCAGGTTTAGAATCTTTGTGGCAGTTGTACAAGGTGTTTGTCAAATTACAGTTAGAACTGGCATAGAAAAATCTAAACAACAAAAACCAAATTAAGTTAAAGAATAAACAATAACACAAAAATATGAAATTTAATACTATAAGATTAAAATAGAATAAAAGAAGGGGGATACATGAGCATTATAATGATAATGAACTAAGGGGTTATCAAAAAGCTGTGAATTACATATGATACTTTAAAGTTTCATATTGTTTGTCAGAAACATGCATCGTTGCATTAGTAGCAAAGACAAGCATGAGGGTTTTGATCCAGAGGAACTGCTGAAATGTATGCAAAACCTATTTAAACATTGAAGTCTCTAGTTTAGACTTCATGATTTTGCCGTGTTTAATAGAATGTTTCCCTCATGACCACACAGCTCTGCTGAGGTTTTTTTTAGAATAACATTTCATGCAACAAGTTGTATAGCCATCTATAAGTATACTTAGCCTCTACTAACTAGGCAGAATATCTGAAGTTTACTTTTTATATACTTTCTATATTTTGTAAACTTAAAATGTTCCAATTTAGTCTGAAAAAGCATTCAGTTAGTATGCTTTCTACACTACTCATACATGCAGTGTAATTTCTCAACTTTCACGAATGCAGAAGTGTACTTAATAAAATAAACTTAGCTAAGCGTCTGTTGTTATCAGAGCAGAACAATAGTTGCTGTTCTCCACAGAACTTTTAACATTATTATTCTAACCATGTGTAATGATGTTTTTACAGAAACCGAAAATGGCTTGCGCTAATTCTTTTGACAGTTTGTAAAAAATATATAATAAAAATTGGGCAGGTTGTTTTCAGCTTCCGTATAAACAGATAAACAGAAAAATCTGTTATAAGTGGACAAACTGTGTTGGAAATTATTGTAAATATTTAACACACATGTAACCTTTTTTAAGCATTAACAGTGATGCAGGTTTATTAGTGAAACATTACAAACGATGAAAAATCTTTTTTTTTTGCCTTTGTTTTTTCTGTCAAATACCTCCCCCAAACTTTTAACACTCAGTAAATAACTAAACCCTTGCTTTTTATGAATACCCATCATAGATATTCTTATTTGTCTTCGTGTCAGACTGTTTTTTGCAATAATGTTGCAAATAAACATGTTTACATATAAAAGGTTTCTCACCAAACTGGAACTACAACAGACTGACATGTTGTTCATCTGCCCTCCAGCAGAGGGCGTCCTGACATCATCAACAACATTTCATTATCAGGGGCCATATGCAGCCCATTACGCTGTTTAATCTGGGAATAAATTATACTAATGTTGTTCTTCACCTTTTGGCGTTATGTTGATCATCCTTAATAATGTTCTATCTTTCCTGTCATTTTGGTGTCTGCACATAGATGGTGCACTACAAATGCAGCACACATGAACCACGTTAATTTAAAACCACAGAAGAAGTATGAATAAACCACACGAAGAACAAGTAAATCATGGAAGCCTTTCTGTAGCATAATTTAAAATAAAGTCAATACCAGAAATGCTTTTTCCTTTTTCAAATGAAGCTGCATTCGTCGACTCAAAAATGAAACATCAATCCGCCAATCTTTTTCTTCTTCAACGCCGCTCATTCTATTCTATTCTATCACCTAATTAAAAAGATAAAGAAAATGCTATTTGACACTTGTGTAGCAAAATTCAATTAAAAATATCTAATCTGATCATTAAAATTGATTACGAGAAATGCTTTTTCATTTTCTTCTTTAACAGCGCTCATTCTGTGACATGATTAAAGCGATAATGCAAAGGGGGTATTGCATTTTCGTTTTCACATCCACCATGCAAAGCGTGTCACATAATTTAATTCCAGTCAGCATTTCCAGGAGGGAGGAGGCGCGATGATGTCAGCGCTCACGCGGTGTGGCCTGCAGCTCCACGTGGGTGAACCATGTCTCTGAGCAGAGCAGCTGGACTCATAGCTTTGTGTTTGTGGACAGCGGAGGGTGCTTTGTTACGGTGTGCGCTCCAGAGGAGGAGGCTTTGGACCGCAGTTCATCTGGCTCTGCGTGAGCAACATTCAGGAGAACCGTGTCTCCCGGAGGAACTGTGTCTCTGAGCAGAGAAGCGGTTTTGGGACAGTGGCAGAGGCAAGGCCAAATTGGGCAGTGATGAGAAACCGTGTCAACAATCTTGTGAATTTGTGTTACCAGTCATGTCCAGACAAAATAAAGACTGATGTTATTCCCACATATTTAAGTTCGGTAAAGTTAGAAAGATCTTCACAGATTCGGACTTCCGGCCTCAATGACTCTTCTGATAAACGTTCAAATGTGACAGAAAATATCTCAATCAGTTTGTATGAACACAGAGAGGGAACTGCAAATGCATTTCAAAAGAAAAAATATCTTTTTTTTGCCTTTTAATGTAAATTGTGAAAATTGTTCTCTTCCAGCTGTGAATGCAGACACGACAGCGAGGTGTCTGCCAAGGGACCGTCATCAAAGTGCAAGTTAATCTCTCAAAAATGAATACATGTCTACATTTATATGAGCTGGTAATGAAGACTCGTCAGCATATTCATGCTGCAATCAATATTTTGTGAGAAATTACATATTTATTTTATCTTGTATATTTTCAAAAGATTTTATTCGAGATATGAATCATAATAAAGGTGCTCAATAGCTCTGAAGATACTGAAGCTACTGTGACCAAACCTTTTGTCCTGACTAATCATAACCTTTTTGTCCGACTACAGCAAAGATTTTGTCAAAAATTACTTTGCTTTTTGTAAGAATGAATCTCTTTAGCACTTTTACCTGTCAGAGATCTAAATAAAGTAAGCGGGTCCAATTTGGAAAAATGTATTAAATCTTTAGATAAGCTTATTGTGAAAAGACAAGCTTCATAGCTTAATGACTATTTTCAAGTTATGTCACAAATGGTAAAGTTTGGTAATTTTTCAGTGAATTTTTAATGGGTTGTTTTGGATTGTTGCGTTTTTACTTTGTTTTTGTTTTTTTCTCCGGATGCTTCTGCCACGTTCTTCTCATGTTCATGATGTTTCTCGCTCCGAACAAAGAACATAGAACACTCTGAGGATCACTGCAGCTCTACGTTATTTATGCCTTTACATAACAAAACCAAACAGACACAAAACTGCTTTGTATGAATATCTACAGGTAATAAAAGCAAAAAAACTCAATGACAGTTACAGGTTAGAACTTTCCTTTCTATGGGCTGGGTGAATACTCGATTCTGATTGGCTGCTGGGTGTGCATTAAAAAGTGAAAATCCACAGTGATAATGCACGCCTTAAAAGAAGTTCCGGTCACCTAGCTTAAATGTTCTGTATCACTGTGCCGGCTTCTTTAAAACAAACTTTAGCTTCATCATCTGGACAAAAACAAGCGGTAAGAGATGAACTTTCTCACTGAACTGATGCTTTATTTACCACATCATGACAATCAGCGTATATACCGCTTTCCTATGCCACTGCAGTCGAGATCGGTGCCGGCTCCAACAACAAATAGTCCTAAGAAATCTAAACCAAACAAATAACAAGAGTAAAGTACTAAAAACTGTTTGAATATTTACTTCTTTTATAAAATGACATGGTATTAGCAGGTTAATGACCTTCCAAGTGTGCACTATCAGACATTAACGCACTCGCGGAAGGTTTCCACGATGTGGTAATTCCTTGTAATGCATACTTTGTTGGCCATTAACCCTTACTTATTGAAGCTTCGGCCGGAATCCTGTCCTGTACAAAGAAACTAAATGTTTTGATTAACCATATTCACAATCGTCTATAAATGATCTTTCTAAACATGACTGAGATTTAAGGTTTGTCTGTTTTTCTCAGTTCCTCCTCATCCTTGTGGAAGATCACTCCGTCTGATCGCTTTCCCCAGCTCAGTTCTACCTCTGCAGCCACGCCCTGCTCCTCCAGCCTCTGTTTGAGCTGAAACACAACAACTTTTTAAAACACTGGGCCTATCTTCAACCCAACTGGACGTTCTTCACGATGAAGACATTAGGACTCACCTGCCTCCGGATGTCTTCTTGCACCGTCGGGTCATTTATGTCCAAGAGGGAGCTTACCCTCAACTTCAGAGCCACTTTCTTTATACTGAGCTTACGTTCTAAAGCTGAAACACACAGGTGACAGAGTTCTGAAGAAATGCAGTTTTTGACAAATCTTCTGAAGACAAAAGATATATCTTGGGTTTTCAAGGGCAAAAGTTATTTTTTTATAAAAATAACAGGAACCCCACTCAAGCCTTAGTCACACGCAGTCGTGCAGGGGTTGACCAGTACAAGGACGGCAGGTTTTTGGGTTTTACGGGAGAGAAGATGTCTTGCAGTTCCTTCTAGGCTCGTACGACTACCTCAAGGGACGTCATGAAGTGGACATTACCATTTTTGTGTGTGTGGTAAGTCTATTGTGAATTATCTGTAAGGCTAATGTAAGTAGATACACATATGACATACAGGTGATGCTGTCATACAGGGCCCTTATGCCACACTCTAGTTGTTAGTAAGGCTTGAGTACTGACCCCTTATTGCTTGTCTATAGGACGCCCACACAAACTCCACCCTGATTGCCTAATGTCCTAACTACTAACAGTCAGACAACATGCAAGGAGCCTGCAAGTAGCGCTCACTTAACATGTGAACAGCACTAAGAGGCCCCTTATGAAGTCTGCAGGATTTTGGGGGCAGGGTTGTCAAAAAGTTCTAAGAAATCTGCACGACTCGTCTCACCTTCTTCACTCTTACTCACTCTTGCATGTTGTATAAGTGTTCACTATGACCTATCACCTGCAGCATGGGGCTCGCCGCAGCTCACTGACAACCATGATAGTTCACGCGGGACATCTCTGTGCCCCATTCAGGTTTGCCCATTGCTCCCCCACATCCACCCGTAAGGGCTGTTGTGACTAAATCTTTCGGCACCTTTTGGATGAAAGTCCTGAGAATAAGATGGATTTTGCACCATTTCTTGTTTTTTTTAGTTGTTGACTTTCAGAGATAGAGGTATGTTCACATAAAGGTTTTTAATGTAAAGTGCTGTCGGCGTACTTGTACTAACATATTTTCCGACGTATTTGAAACTTAATACCAGAAACCTTTTCAGACTTTGGACCCAATTGCATGAGCCGCCCCAATCTCTATCGTGTCCTTCATCATAATGATGAATGTCAGAAGCCTTTTGAATCGTGACTTACTGTAGCATATGAAAGCAAACTTGTGGCTGCAACTCATATCAGTCCATGTTCCAGATCCACTTGTGGATCCTGCTGCACAGTTCTCTGTCGGCCCATTGGGTTCAGACCTCGACCAATACTTAAATGACAAGCTGCTTCCATCAGACCACTTCCAGGAGTCTCTGAAAAGGCCAATCCAGACGTTTCTTCTGTTAAGTATCAGCTTGGTTATCTCCTCATTGTCTTTCATGTTTCGGACACTGGCCAGGTCGCTGTAATGTTCTCTGCAGTAGATTTGGGCCTCAGACCAAGTCATGGATATGTTGATGTAGACAAAAGCCGCACTCAACCCTGAAAAGAGAAAACATGGCTTATCGCTGATAGTCAGCAGCAACTATAAAGCTTTATTTTGCTGAAACTATAGTAAATTTCATATAAAAAAAAAACAAAGAAGTTCAGACATTAAAGGCAGAATTTAGTGTTTAAGATGGTTTTGTAGGTGCAGTTACCTCTGACATCGAAGCAGACGGCGTCCAAGGATTGATCGCAGGATACGTCATCCCATCCCCCCCTAGCAGACATCATTGTGCAGCAATCTGAAAGTCCTGAGTTATCTGGTTGCCCGGACAACCAGTTACTGAAATTGGCCTCCCCTTCACCATAGAACTTTGAGTCTGACATTGACCACCTCCAGCTCGTCACATCATTGTACAATCCAAGCCAGAAATACTGCAAAGAGGAATTTGTCTCTTATCAGATCCCAAATAGTGTAGTGATCATTTGTCGCTCTTTAAGAAAAATCCACAAACTAGTCCTTTATAAGACCTAAGGAGCCCTTTCCCAATAATATCTATGGTTAAGTAGATTCATAAGGACATAGGGTTTAAAAAGATACATGAAATGATGAACCAAAAATAAATTAAATCAAATAAGCGGTTTCAGACAACTAATAACCTTAATGTACAGACTAAGCACATACTAAAAGTTGGTTCAACAGGGAGTTTCTAGATGGCTTAATGAAATAGAAATGTATTTGAAACTTTATTTACTTGTGGTTTTTAAACATACAGCAGGACTGTTTTTTTTTCTATAGAAATAATGCTTTGCATTATCAAAAATAGCAAAACTTGAAATCTTATAGGTTCTTTAAAAAGGCCTAAAGGAGGGAAAATGAGGTCAAATAAATTTACCGGTCCAATTTCTTGAGAACTTAACGTCGATAACTCCTTTTGAGTCATCTTCATGTTGAGTTTCTGGACGTCCTCCATGTTGTCCACAGTGGCCAGGTCAGTGAATTTCTCTCTGCAGTAACTCTGAGCAGTGGTCCAATCCTGACTCTCAGAGATGAAGTGGTACTCACGTTCAGCCAAGATGCAAACTGCACCCATAGCTGCAGAAACACAGGAACAAGGTGACGGAACATCCTACTGTTGTGTGTCTGTTGTGTAACATAACATTAGGGCATAGATTTTTTACAGTTAAAAGTCATGACAGTACAGAACCCTGGACACGTCAGCATTTTGTGAACACCAACGTCCACTTTGTGTTTGCTAAATGCTATTTTGTGCACAAATTAGTATTAACAGAAAATGCAAACTTGTGATAACAAAATGGTAATTCATGGTCACGAAATGCTAAGAAACGGCCTATCTGAGGGCAAAAAACATTAATTTAAGGGAACAATTTATTATTACTATTATCTTTAATGTCATGTCCAGCGCTCTGCATTCTAGGACTCATGCAGAAAAGCGAAAGCGTTTTGGGCAAATTTACCTCCAAACATCAACACAGAGCTTTACTAGCCCATTCATAAACTCCTCTGTATACAATTGTTTGGGTCAGACGTCTTAAAAGAAATAGGATTTTAAAATACATTGTTAAACCAAAAAATGTTGGCTTTAAAAACAACAGATAGGAAGATGAGGTCTGTAAAGTACAGGAGGAAGGAATAGCAAGTAAGTAAAACTGAAATGACTGTAGCGATGTTTGTGGCAGCCCAAAACAAACAAAAGATACAAGTGTATGATTTGAAGTATTAGATTAAAATATTTTTTTACCTCTACTGCTAGAGATCTTTTTGATATATGAACCATAAATTACTTCATATTATTGGTTTCTTTATCAATTTAGTAAAAGAGAACTTCATGACCTTTGACCACTAAGCCTGGAACTGGGGGTTCACTCTCTGAACCCTTTTTCTCCCAAACAAATGGCAATGGTGACGTGCTTTGCTTATGATCCCAACTACTACAAAACCTGGACATAGTTTGAATAAAAACTTTAGTTTCCTGAGTGATGAAAATACTTCAGTTTTATTTCCAAACACACTAAAGGTGACTCTTCTTTAGAAATGTGTATTTGATCACTTTAGTGTTTAATTTCAATAAAACATGGAACGACTTCATGTAAAGAAAATCCGAGCAAGGATTTGGTTTATTAATTTTGTTGAACCTGTTTTATCTCATAACCGAAACAATTCATATAATCATATGAAATTCACGTATTTATAAACATCTTATCTCTGACGAAATTGTAAGATGGTTCATTTAAATCTGGGAAGATTACACACTTTATGAAGAAGTGAGTGTGTTTTTGTTCTGTTTCATGGATTTAATTTGTTTAAATGTTAAATGGATTTTAGACAAAGAGAAATAGAAAGGGAGAAAAATATGTCAGTGTTCTCATGGAAATAAAGCAAAAGTAATATCTTTAAAAACAAAAGATTTTTTTTTAATTTTTTGTCTTCTAGTAGTTTCTTTGGACATTTCTACACCAATGAAGACATCAAATGCATCAAAAATGAATCTAATATATACCTTCTGCTCTTCTCCTTAAGAAAACTCTGACTTGATAAGAAGCTTTGATCATTCAGGCTAGAATGAGGTCATATTCTTGGTGACACTCAGAATAAGACTTTACTTTGAATTTTCTGAGATTTATGACCTTCAGCTGAGTGTTTTCTACATGAAACTGTCTCTGTCTTTAATTTTTAGCGCAATGAGATTCATCTAAAGCAGGTGATCTGCACAGGAATCAGTTGTTTCATGGCTCTACTTATAAGGTCATTAATAATACTTGAAAAAGGGTCAAATTTGACTAAAAAAGTATTTTCAAATACTCTGTAAGAACTAGCAGTAGTAAGTAGAAGAGAGTTTCTAAAAAAGTCTGACCTGAAGCAGCAGTGAAGAACAGAAGAATCTTCTCCATCTTTGCACCTCCTCCTTGGCCTTCAGTCTGCGACTGCAGATATTCATCTGCGCAGGGGACTCTTATGCATCATCTGCATGCAAAAACTCAGAGGAAATCATTTGCACTGCTGGCTGTCATCCTGCTGTATTGGCAAGTCAAAGCAATTCAAATCCTGTTTATTTACATCATCAAGGTCACAAATCTCTTGTTTATTTGTTTATGTCATTTTACCACAAGAGCAAACGTGTGTGTGGAGAAATGTAACTGAAAGGGCACCAACTTTTCACAAAATTATGCTTTATCTTCAACAAAGATTTGTTTCACCCAAACTCTGGACTGGCTGGAGGGACGGTTGCTATGGCAATGCTTCAGTGATGTCAACACCGGTGGTGGCCTAAGCAGTTTGGGGGCCCCAGGCGAACATGGGGCCTCCAGCAGTGGTTGTTTTAAATCATTCTTCAGGGTAAAAAATCCGTCCAAGAACTACTTCAGTGGTCCAACTTTTAGATGGAATCAGTGTCCAGGATCCAAATGTTTTACAGGCTTTTAAAAAATGAAATCACGTTTGAATGTTCAACAAATATATTTCTCATATATATTATTTTTAATCGGAAGGAAATATTGAATTCCCTGATTTGTTACCCACACACTTTCTAATAGGAGCAAATGACAGTTTTTTAACAAAAAAACAAACAAACAAACAAAAAACATTTCCAAAGAGTTTCTGTCCTGGCTAACTTGCTGTTGCTGTTGATGAAATAGTCCATTGCTCTCGAGGGATGGGGGAGATTGAAACACTTTCACATGACCAGTCTTATCCCATTTCAGTGATATTTTTAAATAATACTGTTAAATAATAATAGGGATGAAAATTATTTTAGACATTAAAATTAAAGGGTCTATATAATGCAAAATCAATATTTTGAGCTTTTAAGCATGTTATGATGTTCATTCTTCACAAAAAACAACCCCAAAGTGATGTTTTGATCAATTCATACATTTCAGAAAACCCGCTCTCCAAGCACCAGCCCCTCCCAATCCATGAAAATAAGCGTGTTCTCCCATTGTGACAGCCCTGTGACAGTCTGCACTACCAGCACCGTCCCAGACTAACACAAACACCCACTTTCTCAGTGGAGCCAGCTGTGATTGGCAATACACTGCACAACATGCACATCCATCTTTACAAAAGTTTAGATTTTGTTTGTTTTAGTTGGAGAAACACAGACACGCTGCCGAGGCCGGCTCTACGTTGATGTCATGAAATGGGCGGTACCCACAAGGAGAGAGAAGCGATGCTGTAAAGATCGAGCCGTCTTACTTCCAGGTAGGAAAATAAGGTATGAAAAACTCATAGTTCATAAAAAAATCATTCTTTAATGTGCTTGTATATTATCATTTATATGGATATAATTTACTCTGAAAGGCTCAAGAAAAGCACGACATAGGCAAAGTGTTCAGCTCGGAGCAGCAAAAACAAAAACAAAACAGTTCAAACTGAGTAGAAACCAGAGAAATGTTTGTTTAAAGTGGTTCCTGAAGGCCACACTGCCTCCAGAGTAATGCACCACAGTTTCTAAAGCAAATCTCTGCAGACGTGTACAAAGACAAATGAAGCTGTAGTCAAAGCAGGGTCATGATTCAGTGGGAATCAAATCCAGTGGAAATCTTCTGTGTAATCGCTTCAATCCCTGTTGTGTTTTATCAAACATTTTTAAGTGGCAGGACTTCTTGCTATCACAAGAAAACAAGTTTTTTTCTCATGATAACGAGACAGTAGATGTCGTTATGACGATAAAAACTAAATATACTGGGCGCTACCCAGCGTTGTTTTAGTGCTGTTGTGTTGCTACTAACTGTTATGCTCTGGGTTAAGATTGGGAAACTGTAGCAGAGATGAATGTTAGAATCAATGAGTGGAAGCGTAAACAGTTGTTACCGCTGTATGTGGCGTGGTTGTGGCCTACAGCAACCGTTTGATTCTGAATTAAAATGTCAGTAAATGAAAAGGCCGGCTCCAACTTTCAATTCGTTCAGCCACATGTTAGAATACATTTGTCATGAATCCAGAACTGATTGATTTATGACTGATTACTTAATCATGGTCTACCTCAGGCAGAGTCTGTGCTGATGTTGTTGGTCATAAAGAACATCCAAATCCTTTATTTGAGGAGAAAGTTGGCCCAGTGTGGTTCAGTGTGGTTATGCTCAATTCCCTCAGTGATCAGATGAGGAGTTCAGGGCTTCTACATGGTTACAGAATGATGCATGATGGGTGCAGACTGGAAGGACTGTGTGTCACTCTGGACTTGGTGTTTCATCTAACAAAAAAACGGTCCAAACGAGATAGTAACGGTCGTTGTTATGAGAAAACAGGCACAAAAAACATGTTTAAATTGTAAGAAAAGCCCTCAAATGGGCACATAGATCATCATATTTTCAGTTAGGAAGAACAATCAATCTCTTTAAAGTCCCCCATATAACATTCTTTTTCTTTAATAAAATCCTCCCCAGTGATGTTTTACTTATGATTATAAAGTTTTAACCAAAATCCTAACCTAAATGTCTTAAGTAGCCATATTTCATCTTTATCTAAAACAGGTGTGTCAAACTCATTTTCACTGAGGGCCACATCAGTATAGCGGTTGTCCTCAAAGGGCCAAATATAACTTATACATGTAACTATATGTAATGAAAAAATAAATGCAAATGTTCCTTATTGTTAAATAACTCATTATTTATTATAACTTTTCAAAGTGACAATTACAGTTGCATAGAAGACATGATTGCTTGTTACTCTAGCATGAAATCCTTTTAAATTTGATTCTGTCAGGTTCGTGTTATATGGACAAAGTTTTTAATGTATAGTTTCCCAATCCGATATTTTAAGTCATTTTAAGTCAGTTATTTTTTATTTTAAGAAATTAAAAGCTTTTATGCTCTCGCGGGCCACATAGAATAATATGGACGGGCCACATTTGGCCCGCGGGCCTTGAGTTTGACACATGTGCTCTAAAGCCTCTGTTTCCAAAATCTCGTCTACATGGGTGTGGCCATTAGAATTGAGCTGAGTGGCTCCGCCCTTGAACCCCCCCCCCCCCCCCGCAAGCTGTGTCTTGCATTAGTGAAGAGCTTGACACTATGGAAGCAATTCTGTAGCATAATTAAAAATAAAAGTCAAAACCAGAAATGCTTTTTCATTTTCAAAATGAAGATGCATTTGTTGACTCAAAATCAAAATGAAAAAGCAATCAGCCAAAATGCTTTTTCCTTTTCTACTTCAACACTGCTTATTCTGTGACTTAATTAAAATGATAATGAAAATGGTATTTGACATTTCATTTTCCAAAAGTTCTCTGGTAGATGTGTAGCAAAATTCATTTAGAAGTGTCTGATTTGACAGTTAGATTGGATTGTGAGGCAAGAGCACTAACCACTGCGCCACCGTGCAGCCACTAAAGCTGCATAGAGAAGTCATATATATATATTTTTTTTAGTCTTCCATTAGCAATGATGGGCGGGGCTCGCTGGACAAACCTGTCAGGTCTATCCAGGTGACAGCGCCCCTCCATCAGGTTGTGGTCCTTGAGAAGAGTTTCCTCAGTAAATGAGAGCGTTTATAAGCTTTTTGTGTAAAAGCTGACTGGAACAAACTTCCTTTATTCTTACCTTCCATTTCATCTTTGTCATTGTTGAAGAAAACTCTTTAACTCATTTCAAACACACTTGTGTTTGTTTTTAAACTCAGTGTATTCTGTCAATTACCCAATGCGTTTACTTTAGCATCCATAAACCTTCAGTGGCTTTTATTTTTTCAGTTTAGCTTTTTCACAAACGTGTTTATTTTATCTTTCTGAAATGTCTCGTTATGTAGATGTGGATAATTAGAGCCAGTGTGTGTATGTGCGTGTGTAACATGTATCTTCTATCTGTACTGTGTTGATTTGGTTTTAACCCTTTTGAAAACGAGATGTTTCATCTCTAGGGGCTAATCCTCCCACTTTAGTTCAAATGAGTACAAATATAGTGTCGTCTCTGTGTTCTTGACGTCTAGGGTCCATGTGATCAAAGGTGTGAACTGGCTTGTTTCTGTTGTCCAAAAGCATGAATCATAGGCTAATTGGTGTTTCAACATTTTCGTAGGCCAGACAGGCAACTTGTTCAGGGTTCACCCCGCCTGCACATAACGGTAGATGGGATAGGCTCCAGCAACCCTGTGACCCCGTAGAGCAGGGCTGCTCGTTCCTGGTCCTCAAGATCTACCAACCTGCCTGTTTTCCAGCCCTGCTTCCTGCTGATTACCTGGACCAAGTGTGTTCATTCAATCGGAATGTAGAGTCATCTGATCGAGCTAATCAGCAGCCAGTAGGACTTGGAGATCTGGAAAACAGGCAGGGTGGTATAGCGGGGAAAATAAGTATTGAACACGTCAACATTTCTCTCAAAAAACATATTTATAATCCAGCTATTGACACGAAATTTTCACCAGATGTCGGCATCAACCCAAGTAATGCACACATAGAAAGAAATCCAAACATTTATGTCCATAAATAAAGTTATGTGTAATAAAGTGAAATGGCACAGGGAATAAGTATTGAACACATGAAGAAAAGGAGGGGTAAAAAGGTCTGGCAAGCCAAGAAAGCAGCTGGAGTTTGTCAGTATTCAGAAGGTTAACCTGCCCCCTATTAGTGCAAAGTAATATCAGCTGGTATAGTCCTGATTGATGCCTTTTAAAAAGGTTTCTCACCAGCAAGGTGTTAGACAAGAAGCATTGCATGATGGGTAAAAGCAAAGAGCTGTCCAAAGACCTACGCAACCTTATTGTTGCAAAACACACTGAAGGCATTGGTAACAGGCGCATTTCTAAACCTCTGAAAGTTCCAGTGAGTTCCATTGGGGCCATCATCCGGAAGTGGAAAGAACACGGCATTACCATAAACCTGCCACGGCCAGGTGTTCCTCGCAAGATTTCAGACAGAGGAGTCAGAACAATCATCAGAAGGGTTCTCCAACAGCCCAGGACCACTCGTGGAGAGCTTCAGAAAGACCTGGAATCAGCAGGTACCGTTGTTTCAAAGAAAACAATAAGTAATGCACTCAACCGCCATGGCCTCCATGCACGCACACCACGCAAGAATCCATTTTTGAAGAAGAAGCATGTTGAAGCTCGTTTGGAGTTTGCGACACAACATTTGGATAAACCCATGACATTCTCGGAGAAGATACTCTGGTCAGATGAGACCAAAATTGAACTCTTCGGATGTCATAAGACACAACATGTTTGGAGGAAAAATGGCACCGCACATCACCCCCAAAACACCATACCAACAGTCAAGTTTGGAGGTGGGAGCATCATGGCGTGGGGCTGTTTTTCAGTATGTGGTACTGGTAGACTTCATATCATTGAAGGAATAATGACTGGAGAAAAGTATGGAGACATTTTTGATCAGAATCTGCTGTCATCTGCCAGGCTGCTGAAGATGAAAAGAGGGTGGATCTTTCAGCAAGACAACGATCCCAAGCACACAGCCAAGGTAACACTCAACTGGTTGAAGAAAAAGAAAATAAAGCTGCTAGAATGGCCCAGTCAATCACCAGACTTGAATCCAATTGAAAATCTTTGGAAAGAACTGAGGATCCGGGTTCACAGAAGAGACCCCCGGAACCTTGAAGATTTGAAGGCAGTTTGTGTGGATGAATGGGCCAAAATCATACCTGAGCAATGTATTCGACTGGTTTCTCCATACAGGAGGCGTCTTGAGGCTGTAATCACCTACAAAGGTTTTTGCACTAAGTATTAAATACATTTCAGTAAGCGTGTTCAATACTTATTCCCTGTGCCATTTCACTTTATTACACATAACTTCATTTATGGACATAAATGTTTGGATTTCTTTCTATGTGTGCATTACTTGGGTTGATGCCAACATCTGGTGAAAATTTCGTGTCAAAAACTCGATTAGAAATGGGTTTTTTGAGAGAAATGTTGACGTGTTCAATATTTATTTTCCCCGCTGTATATCTCCAGGACCAGGAATGAGCAGCCTTGTTTGATTGTCATCATTTAATCCTTAAATAATTTTTTTCTTCAAATGAATTAAACTGAAGACTTCATTATAAAGCCGCTTTGCATAAACAAAATATGCATAACAACGTAAAGGAACTTGTGTTTGTAAATGATGAGCCTTTATCATTTTTCCTTTTTTTACTTTAGACAAATGTTTGCAATTCCATTGACCCACACGCTCAACTGTTTACAGCTGGAATACAGAAAAACACATCTTTTGTTTGTATCATTTACAACCCTAAAGGAACTTTATTTAAACAATTAGAAGGCACCAACAAAAAGTCTACTTGTCTCATTCCAGATGTTCCCGTTTTTCTGAGTCATCGTGAAGTTCTTTTTCCCAAACGCATCAGGACCGAATACTGCTGAGTAATCAGTCTGTTAGACTGTACATTATGGTCACCATTAAATAATCTGCTTCCTATTTGATATTTATTTAAAATGAGCAAACATAGAAAACATGTTTAAATCCTAGAATCTGCCGCTTCAAGACCAACAAACCCAACCATTAAACAATACAGATGAATAAAACAGGAAATCTGGATACAAAAATATTCTCTTAAAAAATTACAGCAAATAAACTAAAATCAAAATAAAACATTTGAGTTTCTGCACCAACAATACAACTGTAAATGACAGTGGTTCTACACAGAAGAATGATCAGAAACTTCCCGTCCATGGTGTCCTCCTGTTTTCTCAGAGGAAGAAAAACTCACAAACAAAAAACAGACTGGACGAAAATAAAAAGGTAAATATGCACAATATTAAATCTTTGCAGATGTAATAAACTTTTATCTTTGTTAGAAAATCAAAACCAGGTTTTAGTCAAAAACATACTGGTAGTTTAAAATCATTACACTGCGTTGAAAGATACGTTCAAATTCTACAATGCGTATACTTTTATTTCATGCCAGTTATCTGCCAATAACAATAGTGTGAATAATATTGTGCATCCATCTGAAAAAGAATTTTTTACATTTAAATTAGTGCAAAATGCCCGTTCACTTAAGGCCGTGTCACACGTACATTTTGCACATTTTACACGCATGATCCATGCCTGATAATCCAGAAGTGTTTCTTGCGTTCGTCATTCAATGATGTGTGCCGATGTCCGTTGAGGGTTTCAGCCAACAGGAATTTACACGAGTTTGGTTTTGAGCTGTTCAAACCTTTTAGTCGGTTAAGAAATAAGGAGTTTAAGCACAGCTTTTATAGTTCACACGTTATCATTAAAAAAATCTTACACAATTCTTTGTGATTTTTGCATATGCAAATTTATGTCTTCCCACGTCTGTTCCACGTATGTCTAACAGACTTTTCACACATGTACTACCAATGTACAACTTTTATATCTTGTATTCGGTGATAACTGGCCTCTAATCACTAATGAAATGCATTTAAACAGCACAATAATCACACACGGTTCCTGTTCTATGTGGATTTACGTGTTCCTTGCGTCGTTTATTCGTACTTTTATGATTTTAACGTTCATGATACATCTGTGAAAATTTCCCGTAAAGACCTTTCCCCACTTTTTCCACGTATGACCAATTTTCATCCGTGCTAGATGCACTAAATGTACATAGTGGCTGTGTGACACGGCCTTTACAGACTGTTGCAGTGGTTAAAACATGTGCAACCTGGAATGAACTCACATGAACACCAAAAGCACTGCAAAGTCCAGGTGAGCTGCAGAACCTGAGACAGTATGTAAAGTCCGTCTGCTTACATCTACAGTTAAACACAAAGTAAACCAAACAACAAAAAGTGCTTCAGCGACAACAAAAACACTCCAAAATGGAAATCACAGGGAAACTCTTCTCAGGAATGATGCTTAATGCAAACTTAGCAGCTTCACAACATCCTCCTTCTGTCTCACTGGGGTTTAAACTCCAGCCTGCAGCACCGGGATGCAGACACATTTGTTTTTGAATCCATCCAAACTGTTTGGGTTGAAGGGACCTTTACTCTTGTGGTCAGGGGGAGCACACGCGTGTTGAGGTTAAGAGAATGTTACTGACTTTCACTGAAATGAGGGAACTCTGAAATTCTAGACACCACAACGGTTTTCCACAGCAGCAGAAGCTGCTCTGCTGCACACGGTTCTCTGCAGTATTGAAACGACTCCTAAAACCCAAAACAAATCCCTGAAAGTGAGATTGAAAGTCACTCCTGTTTCCTTCGGAACTTCCGTCAGTCTCTGCAACATTTTGTAAAAAATCAAATGAATCAGGAAATCAAAGTAGCATCACTGCAGGAATGAAAAACACTGTTAGTGAAAGCAGAGCCATTGAAAGCAGCCGTCCTAACAACGCAGACGGTCAGGCGGATGCTTCAATGTGAGACCCCAGACAAAAGAACAGAAGAGCAGCGCCGCCTGCAGTATCACAAAGTCTGTTTGCTTGGTCCACACTTGAGTGGAATAGTTCCAAACCCGGCTGAGCACAGCAGAAGCCGAGCTGGGTCAGATGGTGATGTAGTGCTGTCGTAGTTTGGTCACCAGGAACTCGTGGGTGAGGTTATGACGCGTGATTATTCCCACAATCTGAAATGGGATTAAACAGAAGTTATTATCTGCATGAAAACGTCTGGATGAGAAAGTCTGAGGAGGGTTCACCTCTCCAGCAGCATTGACCACCGGTAAGTGTCGCAGGCCCATGGTCCTGAACAGGTTGAACACCTGGGAGATCCGAGTGTTGGGGGAAACCGTGTAGGGGCTTGTGTTCATGTATGGGGTGACATCCTGAGAACACAGAGAAGAGCCGGCTGCAGGTCAACATGGAGTCAGCGTGAAAAGTCTGTTAGACGTATGTGGAACGGAAAGGCACACATTTGCATACGTATCTCGCAAAAAAATTCACAGTTGTGTAAGATTTACTTAATAATTGCATATAAAGTTTGTAAAATATGTGTAAACTGCATAATTGACCAAAGTTTAAACCGCTCAAAACGGAATTCACCTAAAGAGCCGTCTGCTGAAACCCTAGACGGACATCTGTGCCCATCGACGCGTGATGAACGCAAGAAACACGTGTGAATTACGTAGATCACTCATCACTAAAGACCGAAATTTCATACGTGGATGAAAAGTTGCTGTGTGACACGACTTTAAGAATAAAAAGAGGTCCTGGTTGAGAAAAACAATTTCCTTATTGCTCTTTTACTCAAAACAAAGCAAAGTTGGTTTTAAAGACTCACTCTGAGGAAAATGGTGTTTTTAACATGGTCTTGTGGTATTTTCCTGATGACGGAGGACATATATAAAGAAAATTAAGCTTAAAATTGCATTTCTGAGAAATAAGTTATTTCAATCGTAGTGAAAAAGGAGCAGACAAAAAATGCCTTTTAAAAAAAAGATCGTATTTTAACCTAGAAAATACGGTGAGTGAGCCACAAGCTCCCAGCTCCCACATTGGCAGACAAATAGATCCATCAACGTCTTTGTTTTCCTCGCCTGAGCTGAAATCTGGATCTAAACTGTACGGCTGGATAGATCTGATATCGCTCACCATTTTTGTTGCACCGGTACTATTGGTTTGGGGTGTGAGGAGCTGTAAGCTAGTGAGAGAGACCTCACTTATGAGTGATGGGAAGGGGGGGTGTTGCTCCCTGCCAATGGTCCCGCCCACAACTTAGAGGTGAATTTCTAATGAACTACTGCTGCTCTTCAGAAACTCTGTCCTAGAAAACGACAGGTTTCTGATTTTGAAAACAGTAGAACCCTAACCAAAAGACCACGAGGAACGCTTTAACAATCAATCAAAAGATGACTGGAGGGGGACTTTAAAAGAACATCTGGAAAATGAATTGAAGCAGGTCAAGTCATTAATGAATAATCTGCTGATTGTTTCTGTAATTTGGAGGTGACACTCATGACTCAGAGTGGACTCGTACCACTATCATGCGGGGATTGAGCAGCGACAGGTCCAGGTCATGGATGTCTGGGTAGCGGGGGTAGTCTTCAGTCATCTCTGCATAGGATAGCCTGGGCTGGGAGGCACTCTGAGGCAGAGGGAGAGACCCATCAGGAGAAATCAAACTGCATTCAGGCCCTGAACAAAGGGGTTCAGTCCTCTACTGACCGACTGGTTCTCAGAGTAGCAGACCCCTCGGATGAGCAGATTGACCAGCTGTGAGCGCAGGATGAGGCCGTGGAAGGTGAGCGGTCTGAAGCGCTCCTCCATGGTCCACTCGTCACTGGGGGACTGATCGGGGTACAGGTTGGGGTAGGGAACGTGCCTGCACATGGGTCAAGCACGGGAGAATATAACCAAATGATGAAAACAAGAGCAGCGTTAGAAATAAGGAAAAGAAAAAATGTGGTTGTCCTTGGATACCAATATTCAACAGGAATGAAACCTACTCAGATGTCAGTACTTACATCTTTATTTCTTCTATACATCTAATATCAACTGCCTCTTATGATGGACATTTAAAAAAACTCTTTAAATATTAAAAACAAACATTTTATTTAATATTGAAGCATCTGGTTATACAAAGTATTGCCATGTAAAACTAATATACTTACGGTCAAATGAAAATACTTTATCTTACCGTATAATATATCAGAAAATTGATTACATTAACCAACACTGTAACCTAATGAGTATTTGTAAAATTTAGAACACTTGTATGGACTGGGACTAGTACAGCATTCCAAATATAAAGTGATGAAAAGTTATAATATGATATAACATCTATGTCAAATAAACACGTGTAAATGATACCATGTTTACATTTTGTGCTGCAGTAGCAGTAAAGAATAACATCCCTGATCTTTTAAACAGGACATGCAGGAGCAATGTTGTCATTTTTGACAAGTAATTTCAGACGAGTTCCTCCAGAGATATGTCACCATCATCAACGTCCGGCTCAGTCTGCTGAGGCTGATGCCGCTCACGTCTTCGGGCGTACTCGGTTCGTTCGGAAGTCATGTGACATCGTTCATGTACACTCGGTTTTATTTTAAAAAGTCGGACGTCGGTTTCCCAAAAAAACTTTGAAAAATATTCGAAAAATACCAAAATGTTGAATAAAAGACCAGGTTGTCACACAGACAACCATCAGATTCATTTTTGGTTGTCCTCCGTGAAATCTGGTCGTCTCGGACAACAGGATAACAGCTTATTTCGAACGCTGCAGAGTCAACACAGTTTTGGCCAAAAAAAAAATCATTTTGGGGGAATCAACTGCATCAGCACAGGTGCTCTATCCTGTTCTACTCCGCTCCTTTTTCTCCATCTCCCGTCCTAAAAGACTGGAATCCTGTCACACTGTATGCTCGTGAAAACACTAAACAATGAGTGTTACTTTTTCTGCTGCAATAGCAGGTCTCGGCCACCGAGAGAATAGACTTTTATTACGTTTACAGTTTATTAAATCTTTGTGTAATTTTAAATACTGACGCTCCGTGTATGTGTGGTTCACCTTCTCTCCAACATTTGCTGCAGCATGTCCTCCCCCTCCTCGGTGGGCTCCTCCACAGCACTCTGCTCGTCACAGACGTTCCTCAGCTCACTGGACGGGTACGACTTCATGGACTGGCATCGGCGCCGCTGTTCTCCCGCACGAGTCACAACGCTGGACTTCTGAACGTGAAGGACAAGGAGTTTCTTTCACAACTGAACTCTTTAAAACAACTCAAATGTTTCTGTCAAGTCAGAGGGAAAGGCAACAAAAACCCAAAGACACTTCGCTAAAAAAAGTAACACAATGTTACAAACTCAGCAGATTAATAAATGTTTTAAAACCCTAATGAGAAAAACAAGAACAGAACTAAGCTATCTGCTCAGAGCCTTTGACTGAATGTTTCTGTATTTATAGTTATGCTTCAGGACATTTAAGGGATCTTATATTTTGAGCTTCAAACAAACCAAACTATAATTCCTAAAAACAGAAAGTGCTAAACAGAAAAATGTGTTTAAAGATTTCAGCTACAAGAGAAACCGAGTTAAAAACTAAAAAAAATTGTAAAACTATTAATTTCCTCAACTTTAGAACAATATCTTGGTTGTATTTGAAAAAATATATAAGGCATTGTCATTTAGGTCATGAACTTTTGGGGATTATTGTCTTTTGTTATAGTTATAATTTGTTTTAGAAAAAAACCTAACATGAAACGCTGTCAAATTGGAAACTTAAATGAAAACAGGAGCTTCTGAATCAAAATGGCATCAGTTCTGTATTTTGGCAGTGATACCGAGCTGGAAAACCGCAATCATCTGAATAACCACACATCAAACTCCAGCAGCAGAGGAGAACATCTAAAGTCAACTGCTGACATAAACTAACAACCAGAGTCTCACCAGGTCTGAAAACACAAACGTAAAAAAACACCATGTGTTAAAAATGAAGTGAAACAAAAGAGCCGTTCCACACCTCGAATCCACAGCTGCAGATTAGCTGTTATTGTTCAGTTAAGTTTCCAAAAACATTGGCTTTTGTGCGACAAACCTTGAAGCGGATGTTGTTGCTGATCAGGATGTTTCCCTTCATGAAGTCCCGCTCGTTCTGTCGGTTTTCGGTGACCACGGGGAAGGCGTGGTAGACGGTGGTCCGCAGGATGCTGACCAGAGACTGGACTCTGGTGTGAGGGTACACGTAGGTGAGGTTGGGCTCCATGATGTCACTGGCTGTCAGCCTTGACAAGAAGGAATCAATCAAATAAGGACCGTATGAAAGAAGATTGTAGTAAATATGTTGGAGGTCTTCACTGAACAGAAACGCCTGTTGTTTTAGCCGACACATTTATCGACACGATTTCAAACACGTACTTGTCCATCTCGACCTCAGTCTCCCACTCCAGCAGAGGAACTCCTTTTAGCTGAATGTGGATGTCATAGATGCCCTTGTTGAAGAAATCTCCAGTCCATTTGGCAACCTGTGACACAAAAAAACGGATAATCCTGGATTATAAACCAGCAAAATGTGTAACTCTGACCAAAGATTTAACGCCAAGTCTGTGTTTTTAATCTTTCTTACTCTGCCAAAAATCTGCAAACACAAATTAAAGGAACAGCAAAACAAAGTTTATGCTGGTTTGTAATATTACATTGATCTGGTAAAATTATCAAAAGTAAGAACGGTGAAGCGGATTAGGATTATCCGTAAAACCTCTCTAAATAATGGAGCACTTAACCTCTTCAGTCCTACCAAAAGAGACAGTTAAACATCACATTAACTGAAACCGTAAACGTTTACCATCAGAGTGATCATGATGGGCAGCCCGTACGTGATTTCATTGGTGGATTCGATGAGGATGACGGTGAGACTGATGGTCATTCTGACCACGCCTCCCAGGAAGGCAGCAGCCCCAATGAGAGCAAAAGTCCCAGAGTAAATGTCCAGTCCCATGTTCCTGTGAGAGAACCAAATCACAGTGAGGGGAGAAGGTGACAGAAACTTCAATCATGTGATGTCACCAACCCAAGCTGATGCAACACCTGACTAAGGATGGACTGGAACAAGAACTCAGTTCATTTCAAAATAAAAAGTAAAGTTTGCTACTTCTTCTGTGTTCTTCTCAATAATTCTTTCACTAAATTCAGAAATTGTGAAAAGCAACCATTCAGTCTTTCTTAAGCCTTCTGAGTGGCTCCAGTGTTTTTATGTATTTATTTCCATTCAGCGTGATTTTATTATATTTTTAGGTCTCTTTTTCCCAAACAAAATGTATGTAAACAAGTTAGTTTGTGCTGAGAAAATCAGTCGTCTGCATTCCTGTCTACCCGGCTTTATTGCCATTTAAAGTTTGTGACGATAAAAAAATAGTTTAAAAGTGACACAAAAGCCTTTTTACAGGTGATCAGACGCTGGCAAAGCTACATTTTAGCTTTTGGAGGGAAACAGATATGCTTTCATTTTGTAAATGCCAGATAAAAAAAAGCAAATAAATGCTTTAAGAGTTTTGATTTTTCTAAGCTTTTTTGTGTGATCCCCTCTGTTTTTAGAGATGGCAAAACAAACAAAAAAAACATTTTACTAAGGTATGTTTAGTTTTCACATTTATTAGAGCCATGGTTAAAAAGATTTTCAAAAAAGAATTTTCAGTTTTTATAGAACTAAAGTCCCTCTCCGATGATCTTCTAATTTATTTCAAAAGCGGACGGGCTGCAGGATGGCGCAGTGGTTAGCGCTTTCACCTCTCAGCGAGGAGGCCCTGGCTCAAACCATTGAATGGATTTAAGAACTCCCAGCGTGGCGTTCAAATTGGAATTGCCCGCCAGCTCCAAGAAGCCAAAATCCCATTGACTTCTACAGAGAAATAAACAGCTATTACTCAGTCACTCTCACTGTCATAATAACCACGCTTCTTGCTCCAATACCTTTTTTAAGATGTTATTGATAATCATTTTTTCCATAAAAATGGACAAAATAGTTGGTATTCTTCGGTTAATGAAAGAAAAGCTAACAATGATCGCATAAATAACTTAAATCCGACAAAAGTAATAATAAATAACAATTCTACAGAACTGAACCAGTGAAGGCATCGCTTTTCAACCATGCTTCAACAGAATTATTTACAAAATCATGAAATGGGCCTGGACCAAAATGATGATACCTCTAAGAAAGACTGACAATAATGTCAGCAAAGGGAAATATTATCCCCACGTCTCCACTAATTAGCATCATAGGTGTCTACAATCTTGTAATCAGTCAGTGGGCCTATATAAAGGGCTACAGGGCCACTGCGGTGTTTGGTGACACGTTGTTTACCACAGTGAACATGGACCAGAGAAAGCAAAAGGAAAGAGTTGTCTCCGGACATTACAAAGAAAGTGATAGACAAGCATGTCAAAGGAAAAGGCTATAAGATCATCTCCAAGCAGCTTGATGCTCCTGTGACTTCAGTAGCACATATTATTCAGAAATTTAAGATCCATGGGACTGTAGTCAACCTCCTGGTCGAAGCCACAAGAGGAAAATTGGGGAGCAGGCTTCACTGTCAGCTCGCCTCCTGCAAGCCGCAATAGTGATCGCGATCACTCCAGCTCCATCCGCGACAGACTGTCCAGGGTGTACCCGCCTTCGCCTAGCAGATGGGAAAATTTCACGCGCTGCCGAAATCGCGTTGCTGGACCTCAGATCTCACCTGTACCGTTGACTTAACATTGAAACTGGTAACCTACGCAGCGCGAATCGCATTCGGTCTGAACACAGCTAAACCGTAACCGTAATCCTGAACCTTCCTCAGGAAAAGAATATTCAGCACTGACCGCAAATATTTTTAAAAAATTACATGCGAATAGTCACTTTCTTTATGGCATTTCATTTTATTTGCTGCTCAAGTAATTTCAACAATTTTTATAGATTCTGAGACCGTCAGTCAGCGTTGTTTGTGAAGATAATAGATCATCAATAAGCACTTGATTTTGTAATTTTAAAAGAATCTATTTGTTCAGAACCAGATTATAAAAACTATGTAAAACTATAAAATCAATTAACTCAGTAGGGGTGGGATTATATAAACCCCCTACTTCCCACTCCTTTTCAAGCAATAAATCAAGAAATTATGACTTTAGTCAAAGATGTGTCTTTGTTTTTGTTTGTCTGTTTTTTTATGTATTTCATAATTTCTGTAATGAGTTTGATAAATCTTTGTGAATTCTTTATTGTATTGACTACAATTAATGCTTGAAATAAAAAAATTAATCAAATCAAGACCCCGCGAGGTGAGATCCTGCATGGAGCCCAAGTCCGAGGGATATTGACCTTAATGTTTAGCTTCTTCCTTTTTCTTATAATTGCTCCAGCACTGGATTTTTTTCATGAATATGTGATGTAACATGGGTTAACCTAGGTTATTACCGGCTACAACACTTACACTTTTAAGATGTTTGCAACTAGACGTCCAAACGCTGCGCCGCACAGGAGCGATGGTACAAAGAGACCGCTGGGTACCGACACACCGTAGGTCCAACAGGCCAACAGGAAGTAGAGCAGGAAGAAGACTGACAGAGTCACAGGGCTGAAGGTACCTTTGAAGGCGAGGCAGAGACACCAGAACATTATCCCTTTGATTCAGAGTTTTTAAAACTTGACTTCACGTCTTTATTTGGGCACAAACGATAAAAGCCTGGATGTGTCTCCATCCGGACAGAATGAGAAATCTTACCAACATCTTTTATTTTGAAAACCCAAAAAACAGTTTCTCCTATGAAGCTGAGATTCTCATAATAAAAACTTCAAACAATGAAGCTCTAGTGTCATTATTAGTGAGTTAAAGTTTCTAAAATGTAAAAGTGAAGGTTGTTTACAGTATTTTCCGGACTATAAGTTGCCCTTTTTCTCATAGTTTGGCAAGGGGTACAACTTATACTCCGCAGCGACTTATATTAGAAATAAATTGAAAAAAAACACATTGTTAACCCTCTTGTTATGTTCATTTGTGAGGAACAGAGATGTTATTCCTGGGTCAATTTGATGTATGAGGTATGTTAAGTGTTAAGAGTATGTTAAGTGACTCAGAGAATCAGCAAACCTATTTTTACAGTGAGATCTTGAAGGCTGACATCATAATATTCTATTTTCCAATGATTTCATAAATTCAGAAATGCAATAAAAATGACAACTGTTTCTACAAATACAGGATGAAAACAGAGTATTAGTTGGCCAATGATGCTTCATGAAAGGAATAAATAAATAAATATGAGAAACAATTACTGTGAAATTACGAGATAAACAGTCTGCTATGATTGTGTCATATGAGTTTGTGCAAGTTATTATATCTTGGTCTCAGATTTTTTCAAATAAATTTCCAATCAAAATGCCAGTTATAGTCCAGTGCGACTTTTCTAGTTTATAATGCATTTTTGGGCTGGTGCGACTTATACTCCGCAGCGACTTATAGTCCGGAAAATACGGTAGTTTTTTTACATGGCTGCTGTTTGGCCTTGTACTCACTGTCCTGGTGGAAGAGCTGGTGGATGGCCGCCTCCTGCGGGTTGAAGAACAAAGTGGCCATGTCGTTGTAGGTCTTGTTGGAGCAGAAGAACTGGCGGATGGTGGAGTTAATGTCCTCACTGCTGGCCAGCTAAAAAACAACAACTTTAATGTGACCCTATAAATGATATTTAAAATGCACAGTGATGCCATGCTTCAGCTTTAACCCCTTAGAACCCATGGTGACATCAGTGCAACAGAAAAATATCAGTAATGGTGTTTGTGGTCCACTTGGTTTGTGGTGTATTCTACATCATTTAATTTTTCAGGGAAAATGGGTGTGGGTTGTTTTGGGTTACAGATAAAACCCTGGAACATGTAAAATATACAGATATGTTTTAAAAACTCAATCTAGTTCTGGAAGTATCAGCAGTATCGGCCGAACACCACAGATATGATCAAGTTTATGTTGGTAAAAAGGTATGAAATCAATCAGGAAGTAAATAATTGGTTACTGGCAAACTTTGTCAGTTTCTCCTCCTATTGTGTCTCTACTGTCTTTGGCTTTTTATGATCATGTGATGTATGGAGTGACATGCCCTCATAAGCTTGTTGGGTCAATTCCAATTGGCTGAAGGTGAACAACAGTAGCTGCGTTTCTATTCACTATGAATTTAAGCAAATTTGCCAAATGGAAACAAATCAGTTAGAAAAATCTTGTATTTCTCCAAAAAAAAATGGTTTGCCGCTTGTAGGAGGTGATTTGTGAAGCGTATCGAAATTGACATATTTTGCAAAACTGCGATGGAAACACTGTTTATTAAGAGTCACGTGACCAACAACCGGATGGCGATGCGCTTCTTGGTAGGAACTGGCTGCCTTAGGCACTGCACAGCAGGCGCTACAAGACAGGTTGATCATGTCATGTGGAATTGTTGGATCCACAGCTCCTCTGTTAAATCACAGAAGTGATTTCCCAGAAGGAGCAGGCCGCTCCACGGCCTGAAGATGACGCCGACGTCTCCTTTGATAGATGCTGATGAGTGCTAGCACCGTGGCAGAAATTAAAATGTATCTGCTGTTAATCAAAGTATTGTTCACATCCGTTGCCATGTTTTTGAATGACTTATCACGGGAGTTTGTTGTTATTTTTTTACATTTCTAGAATTTCAATAAAGTTTTGCGCATATAGGTAATGGAAACACAGCTAGTGAGATGTGTGTTTTGTGTACTAAGTACTAAGCACTTTAAACAATACCTGGATAAATTAAAATGACACACTCTTTAACCACAGAGACCAAAGCAGTCTAAAAAAACCAAAATGCAGGTTTAAATGTTTGAAGCTGATATGTCCTATAGACATTTTGCTTTAGATTTTTAAATAAAAGTGACAGTGAAAAAAGTTTTTTAAACACCAAATGAATAATAATTATCTAGATTGTTTCCATTTGGGTAAAATAGTTGGACTGTATCGTATTACCACACAGTTAGTTGAATCTTTAATGTATCGATTCATGAACCATGTACAAACCCTTAAATGTGATGTTATACACATGTAATACTACATTTGGCCACTGGGCGGACATAAAGCAACCAGATTGATTCACTACTTTGTGATGTATTATGGTAAAACAAATCCTAAAAGTCGTAAAGTGTCCTGATCTGCATGTTTTCAGTCCGGAAGAGGTAAAGTAGGTAAAGGAGGAGGTTACCGAGCTGTTGAGTGTTGCTGGGGAGTACAGGTCGCGACATTCGCCCAACAGAATAGAAGCTGCAAATATCACCACTGTTGTCACCATAGAAACCAGGAGACTCTCCAGAACTCTGCAAAGGAGCAATGACAAGATCATCTGAAACTTGGGAGTCATGGAAAAAAAGAGGGGAGATGCTCTCATTGCGGCTGGCTCACCTGACAAACTTGGCTTTGGGATGGACGTGTCTGATGCGATACTTGGCCAGACACTTGTTGATGCAGTTAAAAAGAGCCCCCAGAAGCCCCCCCACCACGCCCATGAGCACGAAGAAAGCAAGGTCGACAGCCGTCCACAGGTGGCAGTTCTTATCTCCATCTGGACACTGACAATGAGCAAAGAACAGCTCAGTTCCATCAAGAAGTCTCGTGGCAGTCCCCCCTTTCAGGGTTTTTAAGGTTCAAGAAGCTGCTTGTTTCCAAAATAATGTCAACACTTATGCGAAATTACCCCAAAATACAGCCAACAAGGAAAAAAAAGAAAATAGTCAACGGTTACGTTTCATTTCTTAAAGTGTTTTTTTTATATAAAGATTTTAAATGTATTGTATTTTTTGAAAAAGCGTGGATTATAGAACATTTACAGAGAAATTAAGATCATACATTTGATTTATTTTACAAAATCAAAGTATCCATTAAATGAAATATATGTCAAAAATTGCTTTTTGACATCTAATAAAAGTTAAAATACATACTGATATTAGAATTAAAACATAAAAAACAGACTAAATCTTATGGAGTATAAGAGACATTTTCTTGCAAAAAGAGCCTCTTTACCTTGAACTCTCCAAAGTTAAGCAGACCTGGCAGCTGGAAGGAGCCCCACTTGTTAAAGTTGATCCCGGAGCGAAAGAAGTTCAGCGTGAAAGTGGCTGACATGGAGCAGAAGAGCTGAAAGGAGCATGAAAAGACGGCCTCAAACACAAGATTCTCCTCACACAAACTCATCCTGTCTGATTCTTTTGTGCCATAAACATTGAATGTCGCTTTAGAAACCAATCAAATGTATAAAACGCAAAACTTACATTTGAAAACAAAATATCTGAATGTTGATCATTTTGTTAATGAAATGCTTCAAGCTCCTCTCATTAAACCCCCTGATCTATAACTCTTTTACAAACCTCTGTACCTGCACCACTTGAACACTTCAGCTCTCCATCCACATTCCAGTTCCTGCAACAACTCTGTGTCTCCAAGCTCTTCAAGCTCTTTCTGAATCACAATGAACTTTGCAATATATATATATATAAGGATATACTCAACTACAGCAGCAAATATGGCCGTAAGTTTCTTCATCCAAAGGATCTTTTCCACAGTGAGCTGCATTTGTCTCCAATATGAACTAACAATAAGCACATTTTTCTGCTTTTCTTTTAGAACATTCATTTCAATGTTTTAATGTTCAACTTCCAGTATCTGCTGCTATTTATCCGGTGGCGCAGTGGTTAGCGCTCGTGCCCGGATGGGGAACCTGAAACTGACCATCAATCTACTATTTTTCTGTGTGGAGTTTGTATGTTCTCCATGAATGCTTGGGAATTCCGGCTTCCTCCCACCGTCAAAAAGGATGCTTCACAGGTGAATTAGTCACTCTACACCAGGGGTGTGAAACTCAATTTGGTTCGGGGGTCACATTCAACCTGTCTGATCTCAAGTGGGCTGGACCAGAAACATAAAAGCAAAATAAGCTATGGTCAGCTGGTTATCTGTTGGTTTGGTTTTGGGTTAACCCTAACCCTAACTCTCACTCTCTCCCATTAGCTTACAGCCCTTTATGCTCTTTTCTTCTCCAGGTTTATGGTTCCAATAAAGCTGTCTAATTTTTTTGGAAAGACCTGCCTTCTTCCTGAGCTTTGATGGGGCGCCATTAGACTGACATCATGTGTCCAGTTCACTCCAACATTGTCCAGTGCAGTAACTAGAGAGCTGACTGTCATCAGCTGTTGTTGTGTCCAACAACTCAAGAAACTCCACTGTGACGTCTCTTCAACACCTATAATAAATATGCACAACTGGATACATCTGTGATGTCGCTGCTTTAATCAATAGTGACTGAAAATGCAACAAATGACTGGATTCCTTCATTTGGCGTCCAAGTCTCCTCAGAGATGTTGGTTCTGCAATCGTGATCCTTGACAGACTGATGTAGGCAAAGGTCGACTGCTTTTGGGGCACAAGACTTCTGCAGCCTTCAGCATTTTTCCATAAGTTCACCATCAGGAAAAGGTTTGGATGTTTGCTCCAACTTGTCTGCAATAAGGTGTCTGTCACTGCTCTTTCACTGACGTCACGGCTGCAGTAAATGCAGACTGTTGTTCTTCAGTCCAGCTAATAGTTGGCAAATGTTCTGTTTTCTTAACTGCAAATGGTGTAACTTTCCTCATTTTTTAAATACTGATGCTGAATGTTTTGTTCTTTGAGCACTGCGACCTGTTGATGAAATACCAAGCATGCAGGTTTTGCATTCAGCTCCTTGAACAAATAAAACTCTGTTCATTTTTCCTGGAAAGCTCAGCACTTCACTTCAACCTTTTTTTTCCTTTTGACAACATTTTGGTCATTAGGGTGTCACTAGTCATTCTTTTAGCAACATAACAGCAGGGGGCTCGCAGGGAACCAAACTGCATCTAATCCAGACACAGAGCTGTTAGGTTTCACTTTTGGCACGTGCAGAGATTTGCTGTTTCACCTGATCTGCTTTTCCTTTGCTCCCCCTAGTGGCTGAGTTGCGCATTTCGGTTATTTCTTTAAAAAAATCATAACTCGTCACAGACATGGACTAGAAGTGTGCTTTGTTTTTGTTTTTTTAAAAACACCCCTATAATTTTTACTCTTCGTCGATGGGCCTGATTAAACTATCTGGCGGGCCGGATATGGCACGCAGGCCGTATGTTTGACACCCCTGCTCTAAATAGTCCCTAGGTTTGAATGTTAGTGTGCATGGGTGTGAGATCCAGGATGTCCCCTGCTTTCGCCCACAAGTGGCCGTGATCCCGAATGAACATCTGCTGCTATTCTGCCTCCACGTTATGCCTCAGTCACTACAGGTGGATGCAGGCTGTCTATGGGTAAACCTGTACAGGTCACACAGGTGGTCTGCAGATAATATCAAAGTTGTAGACCACTCAGTAAGACTATACAGTCAAATGCACATTTTTTTTCTACTTTAAAGCTGCAGGTCATAGCATAGTAAGGGTTAAAGGTAAGGTAGGAAAGATGTAGGATTTTTCTCTTTTTTCCACCCTCCGCCGAACCCTGCGTACTGCACCCGTTAGAGCTGTTCACATGAACTTCTTGCATGCAGCATTACTGTTAAAATGAAGAAATGAAACAATCTGTGTGTAGTTTGTGTGTGCACACACCTCACTAATAACTTGTATGTGGCGTAATGACACAGTACAACAGCATCACACGTATAGAAGTGTGTGCAGTTAACATTATCCTTACAGATACGTACCACATGCACAGCAAGGCTCTGCTCCGTTTTCATGGTGTCCCTTAAGATGCAGCCACACCTGTCTACGACCCTCCACAGCCCGGACAACCCAAAAACCCACTTCACCCGAACGGGTCAACCCCCATACAGGTTTATCTGACCAACCTACATGCTGACAGCGCAGCTGCAGTTCAACACAATTCACAACAGGATGGATCCATCTGTTTATCTATTTAAACTATGGAGGGATGGAAGAACATTAACATTACTTCCAACTAAAACTTCCTTCTGTGTGCCTCCAGCTCACATAAGTCTTTCCAAGACAGCTTCTGTCTCTCTGTCATCCATTCGTCTTGTGTAAAGTCATAAACTTCCTTCTCATCTTTAACTTGTGCTGAATCTGTCCAACGATTTCTCTGCCTGACCCTGTAGCTCTGCCTCCTTTGCAGAAACTTTAGGAGCCGTTCTAAACACAACTGAATCCCTGTGCAGTGACAAGGTCACCTCCAGTCCTGCTTTTGCACACTTTTACTCCAGCATCCGTCTTCCACCCAAAGTTGTGCTGCTTAAGCGTCCTGTTACTGTCCTGAGCCACGAGCCTCGACTGCCTGCAGCACCAAAATGATGGAGATGCTCCCGTCGTTTGCATGGAGCTTCCCTCTTTACATGTTCCATTCACAGCAGCTTACTGTCAAACGGGTGTTGAAAATTTGTGTACCAGCAAAAGCTGAGGCAGAGGGAAATGACATTTGCACTCATTTGTTTATAATGGGAATTACTGCTGCAAATGCAATGTTGTGGAGTGGTATGGTAGTTAATGACGTATGCATAGATAACGGTTTTCTACATTGATTAAGGCCCAAAGCGCTTTACAGCCAGGAGTCTTATTCACAGTGAAGTGAGAAATGGATTCCTCGCCAAAAGTTACTGTGACCGCTTGACTAGAAGATGACCCACCACTTTCCAGGTGAGCGCCTGGTTCCAGAAAGACGACCCTTCCTCCAGGCTGAAAAGAGTGCCCCCTATTGGAGCTCCAAACGCAGCAGCGACTCCAGCAGCAGCTCCCGCTGACACAAAATCTCGCTTGTCTCTGAGGATCAGATTTGACGGAGGGAAATTTTTAATATACCACGCCATCAGTTTGATTCATGCCCAAAGTGTGCAGAGCTGCCTCACCTGTCACTGCGGAAGTATGGGAAATCAAATGTGATCCTCTTGAAACTGATGCTCTGAAACTGATAAAGGTTGAACAAATAGGTTTATAGTACAAATCAATGCATTTTAGATGAGATGACCTGTCCAGGGTCTACACTGCCTGTTGCTGGGATAGGCTCCAGCAACCATGTGACCCCAAACAGCACTAAATGGGAAGAGAAGATGGATATAAAAAAAACAAACAAATCACACTGAGTTAGGTAATAAGATGACCGACTTGTGCTGTATTTCAAAACATTTGAAACTTTGTCTTTTTGTCTTTTGAAAGATGAAACAGAGAATATTTTTGCTTTATTTTGAAAAGATTCAGGAGGAAATTTTGACATCCAAAATAAAGCAAGAGCAAAAAAAATTCACTGTTGGAGGATTGATTTTCAAAATTATACCGGGCAGAAATAAAAGTTTTGCCTGGAACATATATAAGGACTTTAACAGCAAAATGATGCAACTGTAAAAAATCTGTGCCGTTTTTTAAGACATAGTTTCTGCAGAGCGTCAAGCATTCATCAGAAATTTGCCTCTGCACTGTGGGTGAGACTGTTGTCTCTGTACTGTAGTGCTGCAACAACAATGGCAGCAATATTGCAGCAATCCAGCCGTATAGTTTAGATCCAGATTCCAGCTCATACTAGAAAACAAAGACGTTCATGGATCTATTTGTCAGTCAGTGGATGCATCAGAATGGAGACCAGCGCGGAGACTTTGGTCAGCCCTTTTCAGTTGCTCGGGTTTTTGTCTGCTCCTGATTCACCACAAGTCAAACAAAGAAATACTCAGAAATGCAGTTTTAATCTTAACCTTTTTTTTATATAGTCGTGAAGAAATTAAGACGCACTCTTTAACTGATCAGCTCTGTATTAGAAAGATCTTCACATATCGATGTCCAATCTTAATTTGGTACTTTTCACACACAAAAAATAAATGAATTAAAATCTAACTAAAACATTACCACTATTCCACTCATAGAAGTTTTGAATGGGCTTAAACATTGTTTTATGTCAAGTTATATCACTTGGATGGCTATGTGATGTTCAGACTGATATTAAATGTGTATCTATCCAAATAGACAGGCTCTCATAGGGTGTCCTAATCTTTCACATAACTGATTGTCCTCCATCAAGAGAAAAATGCTACAAGAACCAAAAACCATATCTTCATTGGAGGGGATCTTTAACATATTCTTTTGGAATTTCCTCATGATGGAAGACATATGTAAAGAAAAATTAAGATCAAAACTTTACTTCTGAGTATTTTGTTTTTCCAAATCGTGGTAAATCAGAAGCAGATGAAAAAATGCAGTTTCCAAAAGCTTGTAGTTGTTGCATACAAACTACAATCAAGAAGGCCACAAGCTCTCCTCTCCATTCTGATCATCCACCTGCAGACAAATAGATCCATGAACGTCTTTGTTTTTCTAGTCTGAGCTGGAATCTGGATCTAAACTGTATGGCTGGATAGATGCATTATTGCTCACTGTTTTTGTTGCACCGCTAATGTTAGCTTGGGGTTGTGAGGGGCTGTCAGCTAGCGGGAAAGAGTGTAAACAAAGGGATGATGGGATGCCAGCTCCCTGCCAATGGACCCCTCCACAACGCACAGGTGAATTTCTAATGAACTCCTGCTGCTCTGCAGAAAATATGACCTGGATAATGACACCTTTTTATGGCTAAAAACAGCATCATTATAATTAAAGGACCACTGGGAACGTTTTTACAATACATTAAAAATGCTCTGACTGAGGCTAAAGTCTGGGTAGGTTTCCAAGCTACAATTCATTAAGGCAAAACCTTGACACATGGTTAAATGAAAAAAGTATACTGCTCCAGTTTAAAACGCTAAAGCAGCTTTGTACCTGAGGAAGTCCAGCTCCAACAATGGCCCCACTGTGTATCATCGGACCTTCTTTCCCCACAAACAGTCCTGAGATAGAAAACATCATGTTGTCTTCACACACAAAAAATGTCATTTCAACATTCAATCAAAATATTTCCTACATACAAAACAAGGTTTTGTATTAAAATGAAACACCAGAAACGTTTTCAGCTTCGTGTGTTTAAAACCACTGAAGCAGCTTCGCAAGAAACTTTGTCAAGGGGTGAAAATTCTTCATTTAAATTGATGTCTGTGATTTAATTGAAGAGTAAAATGAATCAGAATTGGCTTTAAAGTAAAACAAAAAGAAAAGATTAGTGATCAGAATCCTTGATCACCTCCAGACACAGAGAACAGGACTCCGGCAGCTTTGCAGATAAAAGTCCGGAGCCGCACAATTCCAGGAATCTTCACTCCGTTCAAGTAACTCTTGATTTCTGGAATTCCTGAACCTGCAGCCACCGGCTGAAAACCCAATGCAGAGGACAAGGCATGTCAACAAAACAACAACAATGACTTCATGTGTCAGAAAAAAGGAACACCAGTGTAAATAAACCCCAAAACATTTTAAAAATGTATTCGCTTTGCAGTTAGAAGACCAAAGAGCAAATATCAGGCATGTTGAAGGTCAAGTGAAACCTTTAGGGCAGGGACAAGAATGAAGTCCCACTCCAATCATTTTCTGATCTATTGTAAAAGTGTTTCCGGGCTTTTCATTAGGTTGATGCCATTTTTAGCAAAATTTAAAAAGCTGTGTTGTTAACATTGTGTCTGTGGAGCGGCAGAGAATCACCTGTGGGTTGTAGGCACGAATGTTGGCGCAGAGTGAGCCTGTCCTTTCCTATGATCCATCTATTCATGTGCTCACACGCTAGCTTACAGCTCCTCACTCCCCCAACCTAACATTAGCGGAAAGAAAAAAGGCGAGCGATAGCGGGCGTATAGTTTAGATCTAGATACCAGATCAGAAGAGAAAACCAAAGACATACGTTGATCTATTTGTCTACAAGTTGATGTATCGGAATGGAGCATGTGGTCTGCCGATTGTAGTTAGTATGAAACTATTACAAGCTCTTTCAAACTGTTTTATTTTTTCTGCGCCTGATTCACCATGATTTGAGTAAAGAAATGATCAGAAATGCAATTTCAAGCTTAACTTATTTTAAACATGTCCTCCATCATGAGAAAAATTCCTCAAGATCATGTTTCAAACACCAAAACCCCGATTTTCTTTTGAGTGGGTCTTTAAATAATTTAAGCCTATAGAAGTGATCTAGAACAGTGATTCTTAACCATAGGACTGCACCCCAATCTTGGCCCGTGAGCGCCAACTAGTGGGTCACAGTAAAAAATCTGTTCTAAATCTGTTGGCTGCTGGGCCTGAATGCAGCCTCCCACCACTTGGTGGCAGTGAGGCGTCAGTCAGGTGTTGCAGCATGCATCAATATGTAGCGTAGCTGAGCTAAAGAAAAAAAAGAAAAAAAGGTCAGACTTCCCACCCTACTCCCTAATTACTAAAAAATGACCTAGTGCGGGACTATGTACTGTAGTGCCCTGAATTTTAAAAGCAATTCGGACACCGTGCTCACTACTTCTTTTGATGATGTCATCGATTTCGCAAAGTTAAAACTGAATTGAAGCCACTGTGTTCTGAAGTTACAAATGTTGAGGATTTATTAAAAAATACATTTAAATACATTTTCTTTGCAAAGATTGTTCAAACGCAATGCATTGTGGTCCATATTCGCCAATCCAGTGAGCAGCGATGCTCACTGGTTTTTCGCTGAGACTTCTGGAAAATTTCTAGGGCACTGGATTTTGGAATTGTAGATTCCGACAGCACTACAAAAAACATCTAAGTGAACATTCCTTTCATGCCTTGTTTGTTTATGAGGCTTTTTTACTGCCAGTTTTTCTGCCTTAGTTCCTATTGAGCCGGTGTAGCGGGGGAAGGGGGGCGCGCACGCCACGGCTTGCTGCTGCAGTTTCCCGGGCAAATGCTAGGAGATGTGATCAATGTATGACGCACTGAAATGTGCTCTCTGTTAGGAACGTTAGCGATAATTAAGAGTGAGCCTTTCCACCCAGGCTGGATTTGATCATGTCTAAGAAACAGACCCAGGTGTCTCATTAAGAGGTAAACATGAAATGGGATGATAAAAATAAATAAATAAAACAGACAGTTTTTGTTCATTTGTGACACTTTATTTAAATGCCATTTACTTTTTATTTAATTTGAAACTTTGATCTTAAGTGTGCTTGTTTTATTAACACAACATTTTATTTATCAAAATGCCTTAAAAATATTTTTGGATTTTTAATTTGTGTTAAGCATGACGACCTCGGTTTACCTGTTCAGTGAGAAAATAAACATCTTTGAGATGATCACATTGTATCATAGTTTTTACCCACAAGGTTTCACTTTGATTAACCAAAACAGTAATTAATTTAATTATTAAATACAAATCAAAGAAGACATATAGATCGATTTAAATTAACATGTTCATATCCGAATGGGCCTCGAATCACTTTGTACTGGCAAAAATGGGCCCCGGTGTCAAAAAAGGTGAAGAACCTCTGATCTAGACTGACTGGGTTGGATGGGTTTTTGTGCGGAACCTTCTGCTCCAAAAAGGCTCTGATGAAACTCACCTCAATCAGAACGAGCAAGCTGGCGATGAAGACGAAGATCATGTTGAATGAGAGAAGTTCCAGTAGGGATAAAGACAGACAGCCTTTGTCAGCGCACTTCTCTATGGCTGTCCATGGTCAGTTAAGGTGGACTGACCTGAAAATGTGTTGCTTTCTCAACATGAGAGTTTAGAACACTCCTATTTTAACTACTCAGAATCTACAATCTGCCCCCCTGTAGACAATGTGCCACTAAAGTGTCAGGGAGTCATAGTAGAACAACGATGAAGGATACAACTTCCAACCACTGTGAATTTGATTTTGGTGAAGAGATGCACAAAGAAATCCACAAACAGCCCAACCTGTAAGCAACAAAGGAATTACACATGTCCTGTAGATCTGCCGCCTGATAACATTCAATAAAGTCCAAGAGCATATTCAAAGGGCACCTACCAGACCCACCGTGACCCCGATCACAAACACCATCATCCACCGCACCACCTCGTACTGCCTGGATTTCTGTTGGCAAATTGAAAGTACTAAAGAGAAGACACTCCACATAAAAAGACCTGAAAAAGCCGCTCCTTTCACCTTGTTGTCCATTCCCTCCAGAACCTCCACGTAGGGCTCATTGATGCAGCGGTCATAATCCAAGCTCTGCAGGAGACAGATCGTCATAGTTGTCATTGTCAGAGCCACAGCGCCAGCTAGAGTCCAACAACGTTCCTGCAACTCTCCTCACAGGTTCTCACCTCATAATCTTTCCGGGGCAAAATCTCCTCCTCCTCGTCTGGGATTTCACCTAAAACTGCCTGAGGGGAAGATAAATATTCTGAATAAAGAAAAGAGACGGGATGCTCTGACATCACTCATGATCTACATCGGAGCTTTCCACGTTTTCATTTCCATTTCTATCTATCTATCTATCTATATACCCAGGCTGGGTCCCACCAAGGTGGGGTAGCCTAGACAGGGCACACATTCTTACCTCCCTCCTTCTCTTCCCCAAACCCTCCTCCTTCAGTGCGTGCGTGCGTGCGTGCGTGTGTGTGGGTGTGGATGTGGATGTGTGACTGGTCATTTCCATTTAATTTCAATAAATGCTTCATTTGTGGGGAAAACAAAGCTGAAACTGTTCATCCACCACTAAAGCTACTTTTTTTTACAAGGTGTTGCAGATTAGTTGAGTTCAATGCATGAAAACATTATTTTGGTGTTTTTAGAATCAAGACACTGAAGGATGAAATAATCTGTGCTGAGCTACTTGTGTGAAGACAGAATATTAACTACATATTGTTTACTATGTTATAGTAGCTATAATGAATGATAATGAAACTTTTATATATTATAAACACGGGTGGAGGGCAGAACAAGAACGCAGCAGTCCTTAAATATTCAACAAACAAACCGTTAAGTACCGCGGCGCGAGCCGATTTGATGTAAGCTAACTGCTGCTGCTTGCAGGGTGGAGAGAACCACAGGAAGAGCAGAGATAGCTCAACTATTTAAATTTAAAACATAAAAAAACTCTGCTTTAATCAGTCTCAGTGTCTTCCCTCACCAGCTCCTCTGGCGTCCTTGTTTCTCCTTCTCTGCAGCAACAGTGACAACAAAAACAGTTTCTATAACACGCCATGTTGTTCCCTCTCCTGTCATGCCGCCTTCAAGGCCTTCCAGAAAGCAGGCAACTCTTAGAACGACTTCCATTGAAACTGCAATTGGGACTTTAGGTTATAAATTAAAATAAGTCATGATGTATAACTTAAAGAACTTAAAAAACCACACCGATAATGATATATATTTAATAAATTAGATTTACTTTTTATTCATAACAGGGCAAATGTTAAAAGAAATCCGTATTTTGGGGGGTTCGTGAATGCAGCAATCCTCATGTCACGTGAGTTTCAGGGGGGAAAGACTTTTTTTCAAAAACTTTATTGTAAAAGTCTGATTCAGTAGTTTATATTAAAACATAAAACAGAATACAGCAAAAAGCCAGGGGTAGGAAGAAACATACAAAAGCACACAAGTACATAGAGGTAAGATTAACAGAATTGCCATTCACTAATTTTATGTTGGCAAAACATTTCAGAACATTTTACAGCATTTTTTGGTTATTTGGAAAATTAATTGATTCAATATGTAGCTTGAACCCCACCAGAAATAAATAAAATTGGGAAATTTTTTCGAAAATTTGCATTTGTGAATATGAAATTCAGCAAATAAAATGGATAAATTTCTTAAAAACACAAATAACATATTCGTATGCTGGTGTAAACCAAACAATATATGTTTCCAAAGTAATGAAAAATGAGAGGGCAAATATGTAAGCTCCTAAGCAACAAGCTCCTAACTTGTACTCAGCTGTTGGGCAGAATAGGTAACAAAAACAATAAAATAAAAAAGAAATCACAGAAAAACAGGCGGAAGACTATTGTAAAGATGCTAAACCATCAAAACTAAATCAATGCAAAACATGTCATGTGTTTGTCACAACAATCTTTATACTGATACCAACAATACAAATAATTTGAATGGATTTATTAATAAAAAATAATTCATCATTTTTATTGTTTTAAAAAAACATTGAAAAGGTTTTTGAAAACTGTATTTCAACATTTTTACCTTGCAAAGCTAAATGAAAGCTGTCCCCTATGATCTACACTGATTTAGACTAAAAATGATAATTTATAGAAACATTGAAATCAAACGGGTCAAAAACAAGATTTTTAAGTTGCCAGTTAATTTTAAAATTGAAAAAATAAAACATTCTCAAAAAAATGTTTCATTTCTCTCTTTTGCATGTTTGTTTGCATACATTTTGCTTTTATTTGCCCAGTCCAGCAGCTAATTAAACAAAAAGAAACCGAAAGCTTCCTGCATTTGACAAGCATTGCTATTACACAAGGGGTAATATGATCTACCCTTTGGACTCTCAATGTGTATAATAATATACATTAAAGACCTTTTGTGTTTAAACTGAGGCTTAACCTCACGTTTTTTACATTTGTGCTCCGCCCCAGAGTCTTCTGTCAGACTGGGCGGTAGAAGACATTGGGGTAGAAAAAGGAAAAGAGGAAAAGTAAGTTGGTAGAGTGGTACACCACCAAAAAAATGAGGAAATGTACAGCAGAACAAACTGGCACAAAGACAAAAACTGCATTAATCATAAAATTAGAGGATTATTTCAAGAAGCACCACCGCCCAAGACCAGGCGGTCACAGGAACGTAAATCAGGGTCATGCGTTCATTCCAAACCCTTCTTGAGTAGAAGCGTGCAAATAAAAGGTGAATGTCATTAACAAGAAGAAAGAAAGTCACAAACAAAAGAGGCTCAAGTCTCCTGAAACAGCCGCAGATAAGGCAGAAAGGCCTGGTACACAAAACAAGCACATACGAGAACAAAGACAGGTCAGACACAGGACAATTGTTGGCCCTTCAGATATCAACACAAGCATCCCAGGGATCCCAAGGTAGGTGGGCCATGATGTAGATACCTCCAAGATACAACCACCACCTCAGTACCACCAGATTATTAAAAAGAACGTGCATTAAAAAAGTAAGATCCGTACCTGTCACAGTCAGCAGCAAAAGCTGTTTAAAGGTCTGACATTCAGATTTAGTTTGGAACACAGCCAGCAGATGTCTCCCTTCTCACAAGTTTAAATGATCGATCAATGACGGTCTTGCAGCAGATGTCAATTACTGCCTGAGACTGTCCGGGGTCGTGCGGTGTATGGGACACGGACAGCTCTCCAATGAAGCCATCTAAATAGCAGTCTGGCTCTTGCTTCCCCACTACAGTGACGTACCAGCCGGGTCGTTACAATATTTCTTTCCAACACAAAAACATTTAAATGTCCATCAAGAGTGAAACTCTCACCAAAACATAAATCTAATCTTTTTTGGAAACAGCATCTTTCATTCTAGTCACTCAAAATAAATATTTTTGTGTTTGAAGATTCCCCCCCCCCCTCCTGGAATGCTCTCAAGATTCTTCTGATCCAGTTTCTTTTGATCTGAAATTTAGAATTATCTCCTTTGTTAAAGTGACACAGATGCACTATGTTTACATGACAAAGGACTGACTGTTGGGAAAAAGTATGTTACCTCTACATATAAATAAAATAAAGGTTTTGTGAGTTGAGAAAAAATACCTAAGAAGCTCCAGCACCTTCTCTTCACTCAAGCGGACATTGCAGTCTCCATCTTAAACCACACTTAAGGGGTGCTGTTTGGATAGCTGCACAATCTAATATTAACAGTGACATTTTTGGTTATTTAGCCTGTTTTAGGAGAAAAAAAAACAGATTTCATTTTTCAAATTCATATTTCAAACTTTTAATTTTTGTATTTACTTTTACCAACTACATATTAAATTAGCAAGCTCAATATTTAATTTGAATTTAGATATATGTTTTATAATTATTTATTTAGTTTACAAACTAAATTTAGTCTGTAAACTAAATATTCAATTTGATCAAATTAGACATTTAATTTGCAAATTAAATATTTAGATCTGACCTAAATATTTATCTTCCAAACAAATTTGAGCTTTATTTCTAAATATTGTTTTGTTGAATAAATATTAACTCCAAATTAAATTAGTAACTTTTTAACTTATTATTTAGTTGGAACTAAAGATTTAGCCTTTTAACTAAATGTTTAGTTTGGAGCTAAACTCCAAACTAAATATTTAGTTACATGCAAATTAACTTGCCCGTAAGCAGAATTGGACTAGCAAAATAAAAGCTGTATTTTTCTCCGTTTCTAAAAATTATTCTTGCCAGACCTGTTGCCCATCATCTCCTTATGCATAGTAAATCCAGACATGTCCAACCTGCTGGCTGAAAACATTGATGGGCTGTTTTAATGGCTATTCTTTAGTAAATAGGCTTCTTCTCAGGGCATCACTACACTTTCCAGACCTATCAACACAGCCACCTCTGCTGGATCACCGAGCCGCGGTTGGAGCCCCCTCCCTTCCACCACCCTCACCTCGAACTTTTCCTTTTTAATATTTCTTTTGATTGACACCAGAGGTAAACTGGTGATCTGTTTACTCTTGTAAAGCATGAACAACATTTCAAACTTTTCTATAAACAAATATGTTATGGTGTTGCGGCCGTGTGAGGGCTTCCCAGGTTCGGATGGTTAAGGATTTCAAAAACCAGATGTGCAAATGAGAAAAGAAAAATCAGAAAAGGTCTGTTTTTGTCAGTGACAGCACTGCTCAGAGCATGTTGTGGAAAGATTGTATCTAGAGGGAGATGCTTTTTTAAAATAAAGCCACAACTTTGATTAATAGATTGTTCTGAAAAGAATCAGTCTTAGTGAAGACTACCTTTAAACAACATGATTATTGATTGAGAGTTTTAGAGATTAAATATCAAATAGGCTCTACTGACTGTGCTTCAGTTAAAACAACTAAACAGAGGGTCTGCAATCTTAAACAAAAGAGCCATTCTGGCCAGCTTCTTACTGACCAAAGAAAAACTGCAGTCCACGTCACCAAAACATGCATTTTATTTATTATTTTGTGGCCAATAAGCCATTCATTAGAGTTTAAATTATAAGCATGATTGTCACAACTTTATTAACTAAACTAAATTAGCCAAAACTGCAAACCCATCATTTTTTAAAATGATTGCAATTTTTCTTTAAAGACAAAGAACCACAATAAAAGGATAAAAGAACCACATGTGACTCCGTAGTCTCAGGTTGCAGACTCCTGAAGAAGGCAAAACAAAGCTAGTTTGAATAGTTTTGGTTCTCCAAGGAACAACCGGCTATTGGTGTTTTGACTTTAACTGTTTGCATACTCAGTTTGCATGTGCGTGACTAATGATTAATGAGTAAAGAGTCACTATCAGCAGATGGTGACTCTTTACTCACTGAGGGGATAGACTTAGGGTTAGAGGCATTTTTATTCTGTACATCATCATTGGATCAAGTGAGGATTTTAAATAACTGATTTTAATTTCTACATTGTGGCATCCGAGTAGGAGCTGCACGGTGGTTTAGTGGGACTCACCTCACAGCAAGATAGTCCTAGCTGGGTCCTTCCTGTGTGGAGTTTTCATGTTCTCCCCGTCCATGTGTGGGTTTTCTCCGGGAACTCCGGTTCACTCTAAATTGTCCCTAGGTGTGAAAGTGAGTGTGTGTGGTTGTGTGGCCCTTTGAAAGACAGACAAAATGTTCAGAATTTACCCTGCCATCACACAACAGCAGCTGGAATAGAATCCAGCTCTCACGGGATAAAGCAGGTTTGGCCAATAGATGGATTGATAAGATCAATTTTGCATGTTTTTTTTTAACAATGCATTGTGTTCTGCATCCTGTAACTCTTCAGAGTAGAACATTGTCAATTAACCATTTAACACTGAAGCTATAGCTCCAGTGTTGTCAGTCGTTAAACGACCATAACTCTTAAACTGTTTACGCAGTAAAGTGTTGTAGATCAGTGCAAAGTTGTAGATCAGTAGTGCTTAGACTTCTAACGTAAATAAGCTGATTCTGTCGCAGACAAAAGTGGACAGGATGAATCTCCATTCCAGGGAGTTTTTCCTGCGGTGCCTGGCAAGAGACAATATAGCCTGCAATGTGGATGAGGTGATGTGGGCCGATGCCGCTCAGCGACTGTGGTGTGAATAAAGTAAAGAAAATAACTTCACACCCTGATCATGTTTTCAAGAGCACTGTTGTGTGCAATAGATTCTGTTTTTACATTGAGTTGTGTTACAGTCGTGTAAATGCAGAATTTACTGTAGATTTATAGTCTTCATATGCAACTCTCAAATAGAAATGGCTAATCCTCTGCAGAGATCTAAGAACATCCATTACTGTAAAGTTTCTAAAAAAATATGCATTGGCATCAATGGCCATCAAGGACACTATTTATTCCTAAGGATGACCTCCAGCCAGCGCCAGATTATTGTTCACCCTGTGAAAGTCCATCATAGCCAAAGCCCGCCCGCCAGCCGTGTCTCATCCTCTCTCCAGTCAAGTCATAATAAATCACTTTACTTCTACCAGTTTGTGTCCGCACTTGGATTCAGTCATCCCCCCACCTTCTCCCAACAAGTTGTTCTGCTGTAGTGTCTAATGCTGTGTGTAGTGCTTACATTAGAAAGCTTCCAGCTGCTCTTGAGACGTAGTGGTTGTATTTAGAGAACTTACAAAGGTGTTTAGAGGAGGTTAAAGCCTGGATGAACCTAAACTTCCTCTGCTTAAATGAAAGCAAAACCGAGGTCCTTCGGTTTGGGAAAACGGACCTCCTGACAGGATGCAGCAGTGCCATTGGGTCATTAGACTCTAACCAGTCTTTTATTAGGAATCTTGGGGTCATTTTAGATTGTCATTTTAAATTTGACAAACAAGTTAGTGCAGTGGTCTAGTCCAGCTTTTATCATCTGAGATTAATAAGTAAAGTGAAGCCTTATCTCCCCCATGACACCCTGGAAAGGGTTGTTCATGCATTCATCTTTTCCAGACTGGACTATTGTAACTCCCTTTATTCCGGGATCGACCAGTCTCTCCTCCACCGTCTTCAGCTGGTCCAGAACTCCGCTGCCCGACTTCTAACGGGGACCAGACGGCGTGATCATATCACACCAATACTGCGCTCTCTGCACTGGCTGCCTGTTTCTTTTAGAATTGATTTTAAAATCTTACTCTTGGTTTTTAAATGTTTAAATGGTCTGGCACCTCCTTATCTTTCTGAGCTCCTGCAGAGCCATCGTCCTCGTAGGGCTCTGCGATCTGTACACCAGATGCTCTTAGAGGTTCCAAGGACTCGACTGGTGACCAAGGGGGACAGAGCGTTTTCAGTGGTTGCTCCCAAACTCTGGAATCGTCTCCCCCTGTCAATGAGATCTGCCAGATCCTTAAATGATTTTAAATCTCTGCTAAAAACTCATCTTTTTACATTGGCTTTTAACACCAGAGTGAATGATAATTAAACTTTTTTTTTTTTTTTTTTTTTTTTTTTAGTGTTTTCTTTTATTGATGATTTTATTATCATTTTACTGTGTTTCTTTGAATTTTACCTATGGTTTTAGTGTAGTTATAAGTGTGCAGCACTTTGGATGTCTGGAAGATGTGAAAGTGCTATATAAATAAAGATTTGATTGATTGATTGATTTATGTAGCTTCAGAAAAGGGTGTTGTGTCTAGATATTGAGGAACATGGAGGACACGTTTTTGAAACGTGTTTTAGCATTTAAGAAAAACTGTAATCAAATCCAAAACACTTCTGCAGCATGAAATAATGTGTGCTTTAAATCTTATTTTGTCTTGTTTTAACAAACAGGTCCTGAAGCAAATCAAAGTTTTTACCAACATTTTGCTCCGGAGGATTCACAGATCACAGACCTGTTGATTTAAGCTAATGTCAGCAGATAAACTTTATAGTTTATTTTAAAGTTTCAGGAGATCCTCAGCCATAAATTCAGAAATCTGGCTAAAATTTAATCAATGCTAAAAAATACAATAAAAGAAATGTATTCATTTGCTGTTTGTTCCCTTTCGGGGTCTCTGGCTGCCGTAGCCAATCAACCTGCTTTTGGGCAAAGGCAGGGGACATCCTGGACAGGTCGCCAATGCCAGTCTGTCACACCCCCATGCACACTCACATTCACACGAAGGGGGAATTTAGAGTAACCAATTTAACCTAAGAAGCATGTTTTGGACAGTGGGAGGAAGCCGGAGTCCCCCGGAGAAAAACCACACATGCATAGGAAGAACATGAAAAATCCACACAAAAAGGTCCCCAATTGGTGTTCTGTTTCAGGTCCCCCAGCTGGGACTTGAACCAGGGGCCTTCTAATGAATTATTTTTAAAATGAGAAAGCGAGATGAGACAGAACGTATGTGAGAACATTTGTGTTGCAATGCAAAATAATTTTTTGAAAGCCAAAAAAAACATTATCTTCTTAAAAATCTTTTATTGATTATACTGACTTTCCCCCGCCACTTTAAGGCATTCATGAAATATGTATAAACAGTATTTCAAATTTAAGGAAGATACTGTTGTTTGCACTTAAGAGTTATAATAATTGATTAACTATGACTAAATAATGTATTTGACCTCCTAAGAGCTGACAAAACATTTATAATCAGTTTGGAAGATAAGGCTGAATGCTCCACAGACTCCAAACCCTTTTCAAGGCAAATTTTCTTTTTTAAGCATGTAAATAAAGCTAGTTTCTATTGTGATCTCTTCTCTACATAGATTTCCCTGAGACTGTTTAGGTTTGTATGAATTTTGCATCCTCCGTTTGCATGAGTGGGATTGAAGCAGATAAATAAACATCTGTACGTCTGCAGTCACAGACTGAAGGTCTGCATCGAGGATCAAGGATGGAGAGATTGTGTCTGTACTTCATCGCTGCTTCAGGTGAGCATTTCTTTTATATTCTTCACTTTTTTCCTTCTAGTGACAGTTATTTGTGTTTTGCATGACCCTGCTGCTACTCATCTCAGCTGTGGAAAGATTTATGAATTTACTTTTACTAACCGCCTTTTATTCTGGGAACAAATGAGCTCTTGGTCTGCAAAGTCTTCACGGCTTTGGTTAATCTGGAGCTTTCAGGTCAAACTGATGGAAAAGCAAATTAGCAACAAATAATAATGAAAGCTTGGTTTTTTTATCATATTTTACTTGTTAACAATAAAATCTAATTCAGGATTTGTTTAAAATATTGTTCAATTATATTTCCTTCATTTATTTGCGTTGTGGAAGAATTGGACAATACAAAGTGTACATGAAAAATAAAAATAAAAAATAAAAAAATAAAACGTGTTTCTGTTTTGCAGCCGTTTGTGGTGTCTTCTCTGTGGCTCAACACCACTACCTAGTTTTTAATGAAGCAAAGACCTGGACTGAGGCTCAGAGTTTCTTCAGAGAGCAGTTTGCTGACCTGGCCACTGTGGACAACATGGAAGACATGAATAACCTGAATGGCATGGCCGTTCCACAGGTGGAACAAAGACTTTTATTATCAAAATCTTCTTCTTTTGCCAGTGATTACTTTTCACATATTCAGATTAGAACAGAATGCGTTCCCTTCTTTAGTGTAAGTTTGTTAAAGAGGTTCAGTTCAGTACAAGAAGAGACTTGATTGTTTAAGCTGAACGTCTTGTCTTTGTCATTTTTTAGTTATTGACCCTGTGGAAAGTAAAACCTCAACAAATTACATAATCCCAATATTTACCTTCTTTTGCATAGTCTTTCAGCTCCTCCGTTTATGGATTGTCACAATAAATCATCTGCCTCCATTTAATTATAATAATAATAATAATAATTATAAATTTTATTTGTATGGCGCTTTAAATGGCACACAAAGACGCTTTATAACAGATGAGCAGAAACAGTTAATAAGAACAGAGCTAATACAATAAAAACAATAATAAAAACATAGAAGACAGATTAAAGACTAAAAGCTATTTTAAAAAGATGAGTTTTAAGAGATTTTTTAAAAACTGGGAGGTCAGTGCAGTCTCTGAGATGTTGGGGCAGAGTGTTCCATAGGGTTGGAGCAGCCATGGAGAAGGCTCTGTCTCCCCAATTTCGACGCTTGGTCCGACAGGGGAGAGACAGAAGGTTAGCATCGGACGAGCGCAGAGAGCGGGAAGGGGTGGGACACTGGAGGAGATCGGTGAGGTAGGGGGGGGGCAGGTTATGAAGGGCTTTGGAAGTGATGAGGAGAACTTTGAATTTGATACGTTGAGCGATGGGGAGCCAGTGAAGGTTCTGAAGGACGGGGGTGATGTGTTCACGAGAGCGGGTGTGTGTGAGCAGATGAGCAGCAGAGTTCTGAATGTATTGCAGTTTATTTATTATTCTGGAGGGTGTACCATGGAGTATGCTATTGCAATAATCTAACCGGGAGGTAATAAAAGCATGAAGGAGGGTCTCAGCAGCAGTAAAGGAGAGGGATGAACGGAGGCGGGCAATGTTTTTCAGGTGGAAACAGGCAGACCGAGTGATTTGGTTAACATGTTGTTCGAGTGATAGATTAGTGTCAAAGAGAAACCCAAGGTTACGGATGACTGGTGACGAAGAAAGCGTGGTGTTATTGAAATTTAACTGAACTGTGTTGTTGAACTCGTGTTGGTCTAAGATTTCCCTGAGCATTGTGCTTACATGCTCCTATAATTTTTTTTTTGAATAAGAATTAAATCCAATGTTTGTTTACCTGTCCCATCATTCCCACCGTTGACCCATGGGTCACCCCATGGGTCAATATAGCTGCCCATTTAAAAAGAGTTGTTTTTTTTGTTTTTTAGAAAGTAGGTTTGATGTCTGGTCATACATATATACCATTTAGGAGTTTAGCATTATGTTTGTTCCAGAGCTCTTTTTCAGGTTCCAAACTCCGTTGTTGCATTTCTTTAAGTATTTCTTTGTCAACCTCCTCATTTTTCTTTAAAAAACCATCTACATAAAGTATTTCACCTTTCGTCAGTGGTTGATCTATTAGGTCATGTCTGCTCTGTGCTGTTTTTTCCGCTAATTCTTGGCAATCATGCACACTTCCACCATAAGGAAGTAGCAACATTGTAGCAGGGTTCAACTGGGTGCACCATTCTATCGTGAGGTGCGGTTGGAACAGTAATGCGGCCATGCAGGATAAGTGTCGCGCAGGCGACAAAAAAAAACTTAAGTTCATCTGTAAAAGTAATGCTAAAACTGCATGCAAAACCTTAAGGGTCAGTGGGTGGAATAGTACTATTGTTGCGCTTACTTCTACTGCCATTGATGCCACAATTGGTACACATGCCACACCATCTAATTTTGAAGAGAAATAAGCTACAGGTTTAATTTTGTCTCCATGTTGTTGGACTTAAACTGAGGTCATAAAATGACCTTTGCAGTCTACCATTTGTACAAAATTTTACTATAATCAGGTAACGCTGAGACTGTGCTGGACACCAGAACCTGTTTTATATTACAAAAGGCTGTGTCCGCTTCTTGTGTCCAGGTTACAGGGGAATTCATTTTTAATTTTTTTCATACATCAACTTTTGGAGGGAAACCATTATTTCAGCATAGTTTGGTACCCAGTTCCTGCAATAATTAATCAGACCTAAAAATGACATCATTTGCTTCTCCGTTAAAGGTTTGGGTGATTGCAGAATTGCAGATTTCCGTTCTTCCATAATTGTGCGTCCTGCTGCGCTTAAATATGACAAAGATATTTTACCTGTTCCCTGCACAGCTGTAATTTATTTTTACTGACTTTGTGGCCTTCATCAGCTAAATGTTTTACACTGCCACTGAATCCTTCATACAAGTTTTTTTTTTCCTCTGGTGATGCTATCAGAACATCATCCACATAAATTATTTTTTTACTTCCCCTGGAGGTTGGAATTTTTGCCATGCTTGCTATCATTTCACACTAACCTTGGGGTAGTCTGGTGTAAGTGTACCTTTGGCCGTCAAATGTGAACGCAAACCAGTACTGGCTGTCCTTGTGGACAGGCACAGGAAAGAATGCATTACTGATGTCTACCACTGTGAAGGCGGCTGCATCCGATCCTAACAAGTTCAGTAATGTATAGGGGTCAGGCACACAGGGTGCTCTTTGAATAACTGCATTGTTTACTGCTTGTAAGTCTCATACCATCCTCCAACCAGTGGAGGGCGCCTGTTTTTTCACTGGAAATATAGGAGTATTACATGGTGAGTCATTGCACTTTATAATTACTCCTGCAGCTATTAAATCTGAAATTACTGGTTTAATACCTTCTTGTGCATCTGGTCTTAAAGGGTATTGTCGAACACATGGTCTATATTCTGTTTTTGGTCTAATCTGAACTGGTAAAGCGCCTTTAATTAACCCTACATCTGTGGGTCCTTTAGACCACAGAGTGTCAGGGAGATCCTTTAACAGATCTTCCTCCTCCTCAGTTAACACTAATAATCATCTGGCCCAGTCCTTTAGTTTTTCTTCCAAATGCACACCCATCTTAACAGAAGTTGTCCAAAACAAAGCTATTCGAGTCAGTCCAGTTGAGGGAATTGTGCCCATTCAGCATGAAGACGTGCCAAAGGTGATTTAAAATTCAACATGTTTTCCCCCATTTTTGCAGCTACAGCTGCACTGCATACAATTGCGTAAAAGTGATTTTAGTTGCACTAACTCTAACTGAGAAATACACACGAGTTCACCATTTGAGCTTTCACTGAAACTCGCGTGGCTGCAGGCTTTGCTTCTGGAATTTGTTCTTTGATAGCTGTCCTACATGCACCATCGTCATACAAAAAAAATCATCACATTCCCATTTATCCTTAATTTAATTTCTGATTTCACATCTGCATAAGCCAATAAATCCTAGAACTTCATCAACACCTCATCATCTCCATCTGACTCATCATTCTGCTTTTCAGGGAGTCCTGTATTAAAAAATGTAAAGCTCCCTGTTCCCTGGACTCGTCATGCTCGTTCCTTCTCTTCCACAGGTCCAACACCCTGAAAAGGGGTAACCATAAGCTCCTCTCTGACATCCTCACTACATCTCAAACCTCTTCTGTTCTGTCCTCTCTGGAACTCTCCTTCTTCGGCTGCCTCCACCATGATAAAACACTTCCACTCAAGTTTTCCATGTCCTGCACAAACTGGTTCACATCTGCTTTGTAAGAAATCACACCTTCTATAGCTTTCTTAACATCTTCCATTGTCCATGTCCCATACACTAAAATAGTCGGAGTTGATCATCTCCTGCCTGGGGGTTTGCAACCTGGATCATTGGAAATGATTCTGTCATTGCTGATGTGTCTTCAGGTGCAGAGGGGACAGGAGAAAGTCCCTCTCCCATCGTTTTTGACCACTGTAATTTCTGCCCTGTCTGTGATCTAGTCAACATACCTTTTTGAGAGGATTCCCCATCATTAGGTGGGGGATCCTTTACTAACTGAGGGTAAAGAGAGCTGTTAACATCTGCTCCGTATGGAGCAGGCGCTCCTCCTTCGTGCAGGCTCGTGCACGCGCCCCCTCCCTCTGCTCTCTGCTCACTGAAGCCGCACTGCCCTTTTTTTTCCTTCTTTCCGCCTCTCTCAACCAAAATTCCGCAGACTCAAATCCCGCTTTCTGCATTTTCTCCTGATCTTTTCATGTCTTTTCTTTAATCTCATCCTGTAATGCAAATATTCTCTGAGTGTTTAACCTTTCATTAAATCCATAGTCTTTAACCCATTTATCCAAATGCTCGTTTTTTGCAGGATCCAGACTTTCCACACACTTCCAATCCTTGCTCTGCAAACTTTCTTTTGGACTTTCCTTACTCTGTGCCTTTCTCATTTTACAAAAAACAAAACAAAAAAACACTTGTTTAGCAGTTCAAAAGTGATTTGCTAAACACAACAACAACAAAACAGCAACAAGAAACAAACAGCAAATACGGCGATTTGCACACAAAATCACATTAACATTCACACACTCTTTACTTTACTTATTTATAAATGCCGGCTTTTTAATTATCTTTAATTCCTACATCTGAAAGTTATAGTACTGGGATTTTGTATATCATATCTATTCATACATATATGTATTCTTTTCATTATTTTATTTAACACGGAATTTCACGGACTCCGCCGTCCAACCAAATGGTACGGGATTTCCAGGACCCCGCCGTCCTGATAGTGTCTAGAATTCTCAGGGCTTTACTTCTTTTTAAACGCGGAATTTCATGGACTCCGTTATCCAACCAAATAGTACGTAGTCATCCGTACTTACGGAATTTCACAGGACTCCGTCGTCCTTTCCGTTGTCTTTCTCCTTCGGTATACCGTCAACCTTTTGGACTCCAGCCAACGGGATGGGCACCAGTTCCAACAAAGGGTTGACTCACCTAGGAGTCAGCTGTGGCCACAGTCTCCTGGGGCCCCCCACGCTCGCTGAAATCCTCAGGTATGTTGGTATCCGGCTCGAAGGACCAAATTAATGTTGGGTTCAAACAACCTGCAACATCATAACAATTCAAAAAGGAAAGAAAGACCAACAGACAAAGGTACCTTTACGAGGAGAGCAGACAGAGATCTACCCAGTAAACAATCTCTCTCCACTCTGGCGCAAATTCTGCTGCCTCCTCTTTTAATAAGTTGATTTGGGTTGTCTCTAAGTTACACATGCGCTGAGCTCTAAGGAGGGGAAACAGATAAAAACACAGCTGCAGCGCTATCAGAAAGCATTTATTACAACATGTCCATCCTTTCACAATCTTCTCAAATCATCTCTGGACCTGCAAAGCCGTTTCTCACAGATAAACTAACACAGAGCGTCCTTCGATTCATTTTAGACATAGCTAACACAGGTTCTCAGGAGAATGCTGAAAAGATGCAAAGATAAACATTTTCTCCCAAGGGTGTCACCTCCACCTTCCTGTGAAACAGATTTGGACACACACAGACACTTCTGCAAACATGATTAAATCACCTATATATATATAGCTAGGTGATGCATAAAATAAGTAAATATGAGATAACCTATATACATTATTACATTATTCCAACAAAATTACAAAAGAGAGAGCAGTAGAGAAATGGACAGAAGAAGACATTGATAGAAAGAGGAACAAAATATTTTCGGTGACAGGCGGCAGAAGAAAACTGATGCCTGTATGTCTGCATGCTCTGGTGTGACTGTGATGTACATCATGCACTGCATTTTCTCCTGATCTTTTCATGTCTTTTCTTTAAACTCATCCTGTAATGCAATTATTCTCTGAGTGTTTAACCTTCCATTAAATCCATAGTCTTTTACCCATTTATCCAAATGCTCGTTTTTTGCAGGATCCAGACTTCCCACACACCTGTGTCTTGTCAGTTCTGCGTGTATTTAAGTCTTGCCTTTGCCTTCCTCTTGTGCTGGTCCATTTAATGTCTGTTTCCCTGTTTTGGCCTGTTTATCTCGAGTGTTGGTTTTTGTCAGTTTACCCTGCTCTGCAGTGCTTTTGGTTTGAGTATTAAAACCCGTTGTGCCTTAGAACCACCTGCCTCCTCATCTCTGCGTCTGGGGTACAGTGATCCCTTGCTATAACACGGTTTACTTTTCACGGTTTCGCTACTTCACGGATTTGCATCGTGCATTGTGTTCTGCATTCTGATTGGCTAAAAAGTCACTCCGCTTCTTCTCTACCTGTGCGTCAATAATGTTGCAGTTTAATATGTACACGTTTGTTAAATAGCTTGCCAAATTTACAACACGTACGTGCAAATCATCTTGCAATTTCGAGTTTCTCTGAAACCCATACAAAAAGAGCGACAACAACTGTCAATCACCATGTTCTTCTCCCGAACAAACACAGCTGCACCGCGGGCGAGCAGTGAAGTAGACCTGAGTCACTGTTTGTCCAACTGGACTTTGTATTTTTTTTCATAATCATTTTAAATTTTCTCCCGTTTAATCCAATTACTGGGGTCGCGGTGGGCGGGGCTAATCTCCACGATTTGAAGCCTTCTGTTCACATTGATGATTAAAATGATTATTTGACAGTACAGTACAGACGTTATTTGTTTCTAAAGAACTTTTGTTTGTTAAACAAATGCTTAAGCCTGTAAAATGGTTTGTTCTTCCTTTTCAATCTATAATAGAGTATTTAATTGTATATTAATTGTAAGAAAAAAACAAAGGTTTCTATTTCACGGATTTTGTCTATCAGAGTCCTGAACTGAAGACAACTTGACCTCAACTTTCAGCTTCGCCGATAACAACTGCAGAAGGACGAAGACCCTGACAAACAATGTCTGCAGACATTTCAGCAAAAACAACTTATAAACGTTGTTAAACCCAGAAGGACTGTTGTCAGTCAGGCAGCAGAAGATGGAATACAAATGGAATACCATTGGCGGATACCAGAATATTGAGCTTTTTATTTTACAGCACTACCATATTATCATAATAAAATTGCTTAATCAATTATTGAAGATGGTTAAAGTGATTAAACCGTCTTGGTTTAACTTTCAACACGTGTTCTATCGCTCTTTGTACTCAGAGCCCCAAAACAGTCTTAAAAATGTGCGTAGCTATGCAATAACGCGAGTGATGAGTGTAGAAGCCTGAAAGACGCATTTCCGTGCGTTTACATAGACACTAGAAGTGGTCCCTTTGACGCACAGTGGCAAGGCCAGTGTAACATAGCGTGAGTGTCTGGGAGGAGGATTTGTACAAGAAGCGGGTAGGGCGACTGACAACTCCTTCCTCATGCATCTACTGGTCAGGATCTATTTTAAAAAGTAGCACAGAGCGTCAAACCATTTTTATTCAAAACATTTTTAAAAATTTTGATTCCTTGACTGTACATGAGAACTGGAAAGAGTGAGAGTGACAACGAGCCTTAGTCTATTACCGAGGAAGATTGTTTTTGCGGTAAATACATTTACCTAATTATAATGTTTTGACTATAAAGCATTTAAAGGACTTTTGAAGGTAACTATTAGATGTTCTCGACAGATAAAAATAAATTATATATATAGATTTGAGCATGGATGGACAGTTCCAGGCCTCAAGAGTCAGTGTCTGATTTCTGATTTCCTTGCCCTGCCCATGGCCAAATACATGGATTAGGTATGTCCAACCAACTAGAAGGTGCCAGAGCATGGAATGAGTGAGAATGTGGCTCTCTGTCCTCACTCCTGGATCAGAGGCTGTTTTTAAAGACTGATTGATAGGAAGACTTTTGTTGGTACTGATCATTTGTTTTATTTAATAGCAGAAAAGCAGAAGAGGTCAAGTTGATAACAATAAATGAATGAATATCTTAAACATCAAGAGAAAAATAATTACAACAAAATTTAAATGAGTAGATCAGGCAACAAAAATAAAAACAGCATAAAATCATAAATACCAATAAAATACATGCAAGACAGATTCCGTTGAGTAAAATAAAATAAGACGCCACCAGCTTGTGAGTATTAAAGCCATTGTAAAAGGGCGTTTTTAGTTGACATTTAGGATCTGATGTCACGCACAGTTCTGCAGGAATATTCTTAAATGAAGGCCAGCAATGGAAAAAGCTTGATTACCTTCGTGTTTCTGACGTGACCTGGCTGAATGAAGCAGATACTGGTGGCAGACCTCTAACTCTAGAATGAACGCTTCAAAGCTCTGTTAAGTAAACTGGGGCAAGACCAAGAAGAGCAATGTGAGAGCACTTGGACATTCTGGTAAAATAATAGATTGACATTAAAAATAAGTATAATTTCTTCAATGTTTGTTTTTAATTTGGAAATGGTCTTTGTGTTCTTCGGTCTGCTTCTTTTCTTAGTGAAAGATCTTTCCATTTGGCTGTTTCTTCCATCTCAGTTCAGGGTCTCCAGTCACTCCTTGATCCTTCAGCTTCTGCTTGAGCTGAAACACAGAATTCATTCAAACAGAAATTCTACTGTGACACCCTTGTGATTTGAAAATCTTTGGAAGATGGAAAAGTTGTCCCAGTTTTCCTGAGCTCTGGGTTGTACGTCATCGCTCCGCCTCCACCCTGGAAATGCTGACTGGAATTGAATTATGCGACACTTTTTGTATGGTGTATGTGAAAAATATTGGAGGATTGATTTTTTTTTGAGTCAATTGAAGCTGCATTTCTGTTAATCCATTTTAATTGTCAAATTAAATATTTTTAATTGAATTTTACTACACATTTACAAGAGAACTAATTGAAAATGAAATGTCAAATACAATACCAAGAAATTATATAATATGATTTGTTATGATGTGCTTTAAAGGAAAAATAGAACAAAATTAAAAAATTGAAAAAAAAAAACAAGAAACATCAGAAAGGAGCAAGAAGAAGTGAAAGCCCTAGCTTTTTTTTTTTTTAAATATATGACGAGTGACTTCAAACAAGGTTTACCTGCTTCAGAAGTTCCTCCAGCACAACGGGATCCGCTAGATTCAGAGATGAGTTTTCCTCTATCTTCAGCTTTAGCAGGTACCTTTTCTTTGGGACTTGGAATAAAATGGTAAGACAGTGACAGTGTTTACATTTGCTGATGATATGCAAAACGTGTCTTTGGCAGATTTATAGTATTCTTTCTTTGGAGAAAAGCTCTGAAATCACATGCATTTTCAAGAGTTGTGACTCACCAGCGTAGCAAATGAATGCTCTCTTTTCATCACAGTTCCTGTCATCCCACTGTCCAGAGCTTTCAAAATCTGCTGCTGCACAGTTCTCGTTTTGGTTTTGGTAATTATTAGGTCCACCACCTTTCCAGTACCTGAATGAGGAGTTACTTCCATCAGTCCATTTCCAAGTGTCTCTAAAAAGACCAATCCAGAGCTTTGCTGCTGCAGGTGTCAGCTCCATGATCTTCTGGTTCTCTTCCATGTTTCGCACACTGGCCAGGTCCGTGTGATGCTCTCTGCAGAAGCTCAGGGCATCAAACCACGTCATAGAATTGTTGATGTAAGCAAACGTCACATTGAGTCCTATGGGAGAGCAGAGTGACTGTTGTGAATAGCAAACAGCATGTCACTATTAATTATGCCTCTGGCAAAGACTGTCTGACAATCAACAGAGAAACTTTACTTTCCAAATGAGACTTTGAGACTGACACAGTTTATTTAGTTATTAGTCTGTATCAGTTGATGATCTTACCTGTCACATCAGAGCAGATTGGTTCTGCCAAGCTATCACAGGGCATATCGTTCCATTTACCGTCAGGCATGCTCAACATTGTACAGGATTCAAGGCCATTGTAATTGTTTGGTTCGGAATCTTTCCAGTTTTTGAAGTTAGCATTGCCATCTTCATAGAAATTTGGGTCTGACATCGCCCATCTCCAGCTGTTCACATCATTGTACAATCCTATCCAGGCCATCTGAAAAGACAAGTTGATTTGCTCTTTAAAAAAACTCCAGTTTTTCTGTCCTCATCAGTATTTGGGAGTAACTCATTACAACATTAATCTATTTCAGCAACATGTCACTCTAACAAAGTGTATGGATTTACTACTGAAAGTAGCAATTCGTACTGATTACAGTGAAATGTTAAGTTCTCAGAATGCAATTTAAGGGGGGACTGGAGACAATGAGGCGCCGGAAGGAAAGGAAAAAAACTGACGGAAAGAAAAGCTTTATTCTGATCATGTCTAGGTCACTTTTTAAAAATTCATGTTGAATTAAATTACAGACAGGAACAGTGCATTAAACCAGGCTTGTGGCGGTATTAAACTTTAGTAAAAAAAAGAAATGAACAAAGCGGCAACCTAAAAGGCCAACAAACCAATTGGGTTCAAGAAAAAACCAGACAACTGAAGACACGGACCACTGTGGACAGTTATATACCTAGTGTGATATACCTAGCTTGAACCATCGAGTCTCTTCTTGCATACTGAACTGAATCTCTTTTAACATGTTTGCCCAAAAAAGAGAAGACATTTTGTTTTAATCTGAGCATGTGAAAAGTAATCACTGGCAAAGATTTTGATAATAAAAGTCTTTGTTCCACCTGTTGAACTGCCATGCCATTCAGATTATTCATGTCTTCCATGTTGTCCACAGTGGCCAGGTCAGCAAACTGCTCTCTGCAGAAACTCTGAGCCTCAGTCCAGGTCTTTGCTTCGTTAAAAACTAGGTAGTGGTGTTGAGCCACAGAGAAGACACTACAAACGGCTGCAAAACAGAAACACGTTTTATTTTTTTATTTTTTTATTCATGTACACTTTGTATTGTCCAATTCTTCCACAACGCAAATAAATGAAGGAAATATAATTGAACAATATTTTAAACAAATCCTGAATTAGATTTTATTGTTAACAAGTAAAATATGATAAAAAACAAGCTTTCATTATTATTTGTTGCTAATTTGCTTTTCCATCAGTTTGACCTGAAAGCTCCAGATTAACCAAAGCCGTGAAGCAGTGGCGGTTCTACACTAACTTACTCCCTGGGCGAGTAACCCCACCAGC